>WNWK01001817.1:222500-247639 GCA_009830355.1 Cherax destructor
CACCCTCAGCTAAAACACAGAGCAGTTCTCGTCTCTCTCAGGTAACATGCACAGCAGTTCTCGTCTCTCTCAGGTAACATGCACAGCAGTTCTCGTCTCTCTCAGGTAACATGCACAGCAGTTCTCGTCTCTCTCAGGTAACATGCACAGCAGTTCTCGTCTCTCTCAGGTAACATGCACAGCAGTTCTCGTCTCTCTCAGGTAACATGCACAGCAGTTCTCGTCTCTCTCAGGTAACATGCACAGCAGTTCTCGTCTCTCTCAGGTAACATGCACAGCAGTTCTCGTCTCTCTTAGGTAACATGCACAGCAGTTCTCGTCTCTCTCATGTAACATGCACAGCAGCTCTCTTCCTCTCTCCTTTTCAGCAAAATTACAGATTCTTGTCTTCTTCATCAGCAAAAACACAAAACCTCTCCTTTTTCCTGCATCCAAAACAGCAAACACGTCCCATCTTCTTTCATCAAACACATCCACTCTCTCCCTCTAGCTAACACACAAAACACCTTCCTTCTTCTACCACAGCAAAATCATCTTTTTCTTCCCCAGGTAAAAGCCCCCAAAATCTTCTTTCTTTTCCGACTAAAACACAAAACACTTTCCTTCGCATTTTCCTCTCAGTTAAAACACCCAAAGCATCCCGTTTCTTACATCTTCAGTTAAAACACGAAACACCTGTATTCTACTTTTTTCCATATAATTAAACACCAACAACTCCTCCCTCCGTTTTTTCCCATTCACGTAAAAAAAGGTCGAAATAACAGTGAGTTAAAATCCCTAATGTCCCCTTACATCTCCCTCAATAAGAGCACCCAGCACCTCCCTCCCTTTTAGCCACCATCAACCAAAATATGAAACACGTTAATCTCTTTTTCTTGGCTAAAACACTAAATATTTAAATGTTTTTTAAAGGGATGGCTGAGTCTCGAACCCCTCCTCAATTCCTTGAAAATAAATACATAATTTATTACGATTTTTTTCAGTTCTATGTAACTGTTTCCTAGAAAAAACATGGTACTTAAAACACACTGCTTTCTTATTCCTCCTTACGTAAATTACACTGCTTTCTTATTTTCCTTTACATGAGAGACACTGTACACTCTTATTCTTCCTCTCTTTAAAGCTCTAAGTTCTACCTTCTTCTTCTGCCTCAGCCAAGGGGGATCTCAATCTCTCTCTCTCTCCTTCCTCCGCCTTTGTCCTGCTTCGATTCCCACAGTCTATCTTGCTCAATGATGCCACCTCTTTCAAGTCCTCCCATTTCCTCCATTCTCTTCTTTTGCCCCTCTCCTTTTCTTTCCATTTCTCAGCTCTTTAGCATGTCCTCCTTCTTTCTCCTATTTTTTCATCTCCTCTTTGCTTCTTTCTTTCCTCTTGTATATTTCCACTATTTTTTTTTTTGTCTTATTACACTTACTTTTATCACCTTCCTTTACCCTTTCCACCTCTCGACCAGCTATTATCCTTCACCATTTCCCCTTATCTTGACTTTATCATTTTTCCTTTTTCACTTCCACTTCCTTCCTTTCCTTCACATCTTCTCCCCGTCCCATTTTCACCCCCACCTCTCCTTTACCCCTCGCTACTGTCTCAGGAGACCCCGTCACCCAGTGTAGACAACTGTCCTCAGCTGTCTACCAAGTTTACTCACACTGAGCTTAACATTGACGACCTCTCGACACGGAGGGCTGGAGGGAGAGAGAACGAGGAAGACGGTAAGCAGGGAGGGGAGGGAAGAAAGAAGAGAGGGAAGAGAGATTGGAGGAGGAGAAAAAGAGGGGAGGGAAGAATGAGAAAGGAAGACAGAGAGAAGGGGAAGGGAATAAAGGAAGGAGTTAGTGAGGGCCGGCGGCGTCAAATGTCACTACCCTCGCTCAATATAGCAGGTTCCTTGCAAGTCAGGCAGCAAAAATGCGCTCTTGATGCGTCGCGGGAGGAGGGTCTGTAGAACAAATTATGTGTGACTTGCTGGAACTTATGTTTGGTTGACTTGTATGTCTCTCCTAACATTCCTGTGACTCATTGTGTGTTTAATTTCCACCAGGGCCCTCGTGTACCTGTTTCCTGTCAGTCTGTGTGTGTACTCACCTATTTGTACTCATCTATTTGTGGTTGCAGGGGTCGATTCATAGCTCCTGGCCCCGCCTCTTCACTGATTGCTACTAGGTCCTCTCTCTCCCTGCTCCATGAGCTTTATCAAACCTCGTCTCAAAACTATGTATAGTTCCTGCCTCCACTACGTCGCTTTCTAGGCTATTCCACTTCCTGACAACTCTATGACTGAAGAAATACTTCCTAACATCCCTTTGACTCATAGGAGTCTTCAACTTCAAATTGTGTGTGTGTGTGTGTGTATGCATTCACATATTTGTACTCACCTGTTTTGTGGGTGCTGGGATCGAGCCTCAGGTCCTGGCCTTCCCTCCCAGTTGGACACTATTGGCTTCAATTTCTCCTGGCTCTCTAAGCCCTGTCATACCAATTCTTAAAGCTGTGCATATATCTGCCTCAACCACTTCGCTGTGCTGACCACTTAAGGCTGAAGAAACACTTCCTAACATCTCTGTGACTCATCTGTTTTTAACTTCCAGCTGTGTCCTCGCATGCCTATTACCAACCTCTCGAAAAGTCTGTCCCTCTCCACCAAATCAAATCCTCTCAGTATTTTGCACGTTGTTGTCATGTCTCTCCTGGTCCTTGTGTCCTCTAATATTATCAGGTTTAGCTCCTTTAGTTTTTTCTCTTAGCTCAGACCCCCTTAGTTCTGGGACTAATCTTGTTGCAATCTATTATAGTTAGACCTTATATGCAGATACTACTATTAAGCATACACTTGCTTATTATGAATAACAGTATTTTTTTTAACTCATCGGCCGTTTCCCACTGAGGCAGTGTGACCCTAATAGCATATATGTTTGCATATTTATTTATTCCCTGTGGGTCTGGAATGCCCGAAACCCGAGTGTTCTAGGCAGAAGAATAAATAATTCATTATGTAATGTGTTTGGGATATTTATCCAGTATAGAGAATAAATATGCATAACACCGTGAATGGAACGATTCACAAATATGTTGAGTAAAAGGACACAAGTGCAGCTAATGTGACATTTTATTGTGGCAACGTTTCGCTCTCCATTAGCTTTATTAAAGGCATGAAAAAGCTGCTGGAGAGCGAAACGTTGCCACAATAAAATGTCACATTAGTTGCACTTGTGTCGTTTTACTCAACATATTGTCGGTAATTCTACCAACATTAATACGATTCACAAATAACCCGCACATAGACATTTCGGTCCAACTTGCTGGCTGGTTAATGGTTCAAGTCAGACCGAAACGCCGTCATAAGTTTCATTCTCCTATGTGAGGTTTTTATGCATTATGCTGTATATTTATATGCATATATTATTGTTATAATATTATCAGAGTTAGGTAGGTGTTGGAAAGTGGACGTTGTCTAAGTTTTCGAGGCTCACATGGGATAGGGTCTTTTCCTGGCTGTTTGCACATACTCATTTGCTGTTGTAAGGCCAACACCTAGTGATGTGTTAGCACGGAACTGATGTGCATGTTTGTCATTAGCCGTTTTTCACCGTGATGTGCTGTGACGTTGTTCTGGAAATGCTCAGCGACATTCTCAGTCTGACTTGGTTGCTTTCAAGTTTTAATTTAGGCAGCTGGTGTGTGTGGCGCCAGTTGAGTGTTGCTCTGGAGTGCTTCTCGAGGCGAGCTGGTGTGTGTGGCGCCAATTGAGTGTTGCTCTGGAGTGCTTCTCGAGGCGAGCTGGTGTGTGTGGTGTCAGCTGGGAGTGAGAGCTGGTGTTTGGAACCCTGTGTATTTTTCTGCCATGTCGGTCAGCCGTTTGTTGCTCTGTCTTTTCAGGCTGTAGTAGGCATCTAAGGACTGTGTATGTGTGTGTGTGTGTGTGTGTGTGTGTGTGTGTGTGTGTGTGTGTGTGTGTGTGAATGTGTGTTAATGTGTGTGTGAGTGTGTGTGAGTGTGCGTGTGTGAGTGTGTGAGTGTGGGTGTGAGTGTGAGTGTGGGTGTTAGTGTGGGTGTGAGTATGAGTGTGTGGGTGTGAGTGTGGGTGTGAGTGTGGGTGTGAGTGTGAGTGTGTGTGCAAGTGTGGGTGTGAGTGTGGGTGTGAGTGTGGGTGTGAGTGTGTGTGTGTGTGTGTGTGTGTGTGTGTGGGTGTTCTGTAAACCATACAGTAGTGTACAGTTTATATGGAAGTTTACTGTAAACCTAAATTCTTCCTCATGTTGGTTGCTGATTCGAACCTGCACACTCTACATTAAACTCCAAAGTGCTTTTACCACACAGCCAGACCCGAGAGTCCAGAGTTCTGGGGTAAAAGTCTTACGTACTTTGATGCAGAGTGCACAGGTTCAAATCCTGCTGTGTACTAAGAGATAATGTTTGTAAATAATTTCGCCAGTGGCCCACTGGCAAACATAGGATGGTTGTAGGAGTTATCATATACTCTTACATGACCTACAAAACATGATAACTACTTTATATCCCTTTGTAGGTATTTTTAATGGTAGGGCTTGTATGAGCCTCCTGTATATTTTTGTTTATACTATTGGCCCCTTCACACATATGTCTTAAGTGTTTTATTTCGCCTTAATGAGAATCCCTCTCACATATATATAGCGCGAAAGCTATATATATTTAGATTGTTCTTATTACTACAATGCTCAGTTTTAGTTCCCAATCATTGTTCACCTAGATGATGTTAACATATAATATTTTACTTAATTATAATTTTACATAAAGCGTTGAAAGGTTTCTATCCTTTAGCTAAGTCCTGGACTTCTCTTTAACCTGAGGAAATGTTAATATTAATAATGCTAGTGTGCAGACACTTTACTCATGTTCAGCGTTTAGTTAAATTACCCTTTGTGAAATACAGCTGTTGTAAATATATGTTTATTTTTACTAGTGAGACTGTTGTTTCATTTGTTTGTGTGCGCCTATGCCTCTGTATTTAAATTACTATAAGAGGCCTAGGAGGGAACTAGGACCACGACATGGAAGCTTCCTCGAAGTGAATCCTGGAGTCGTACTCCAGAAATTGTTACTAAATGCATGCAAGGGTGTTACTGGTACTTTGGACTCAGCATTTGCAGAAGAACATATACGGGCTTCCAGTAATTCACTACATTCATCTGCTAGACAAAGTGTTAATCTAGGCAGCAATGTGAGTGAACAATATCGTCCTAATCCACTCATTGTCTTTCCCTCCTATCCTCCTATTAGTAAATTTTTATTGTTGGATTTTGTAACTCTCTTTCAAAATAGGGAAAGACTGGATAGAGGAGTGAGGTTAACCGCTATGACAGCAGAAATTGTTTAAGAGGAGCGTTTATTAGCTGTCGAAAGTTTTGAAAGGGAGAGAGAGAGAAGACCGTGGATAAGAGAAGTTAAGATACATTATTCTAGAAGTGTGTCTCCCGATGCAGCAAGATGGGTTGACAGACTAGGTTATCACTCTGATAAAGGGCTACAGTTACGTTACCTGTTTTCACAGAGAACAATCCTGAAATATACTTTGATATTTAAAAAAAAAACAGGCCAAAGCAGCATTCGACAACTTTAATACATTCTCGTTTGACGGGAAAGACGCAGTCGCGCATTGTTGATCTTACTAGGGAACACTATTTAGATTATGATGTGGTGAGACAGTGTTGAAAGCTTCTGAGTTTGATACCTGAGAAGTTACAACAGAACCTTAGAAAACTTTGTCGTCAGACGAGATAGACATTTTTATAGTTTTCCAAGGCTGAACAAACAGCATTAATGCACTGGTGCTGAGCTGATGGTCAAAGTGATGACTATAATGAATTGTTCCAGTTAATACTTAGTATGTTTATTCATACATGTTCCCAAAGGTCCTACATTATTTAGATGATCTCTCTCTTGCAGCACTAATATCTTTGACTTGAGTGAGGCTGTAGACAGGTATACATTGTTGTATGAAGATCAAAATCTAACACAATCTAACAGTTAGACAGTACCAGGGTCACACTATACGCCAATGGTTTAAGCTAAAGACACGAATAGGAAGGATGAGCCAGCTTGTTTATCTAAAGTCCCCACGGACAGTCTACACCACAACCCAAGCACAGACATCCATGTGGCGCAGACACCACTCGTTCTCCTACTCTCCCTGCAAAGCACCTGATGAGAAACAATACGAGTGACTAGCACAGAGGTGCATACAAACAGACGTCAATAAGGTTGTTCTTTCCATAGTCCTCTTAAAGTAGGTCTTAATTTAACTGATAATCTAGTTAATGCTCAGAGCTATAGGGACTCCGGGGTCTATCTTACAATAATTCAGGAAGGACTGTTATTACTTGGTGAGAACACTACTCACGTAGGCTTCGTTAAAGCACAAGTAGATGCTTCAGTCCTAGGACTGAAGAAGCCACTCCTAGCGAAATTATTTTCCTTTAATAAATGTTGTGAACCGTTCATGTCTTCTTTCACATCTTCTCGGTATCACAATACCATTTATTTTATTGCCTTATTGAAATTGCATTGCGGTATTTTACTAAGGTCCGTTTTGAAAAAAAAAAAAAACTATTGTGGAGAGTAAGTTTTATACAGAATATCTGGTAGTGGGACTCTCCCAGAAATTCTCAGTGGAAATAGCTGATTTAATTATTGGGAATGATATTATTGGTTCCGGGAAAATTTGTGAGAAGCCCCTAGTCATTTCTAACTGTACAGATGAATAGCTTGTGGCTGAATCGAATCGTTCTCATTGTGGCTTGTTCCCCCTCAGTGTTATTACCCGATTCTGCCTTGCCTTCTTCATCCACTCTGGAGACTGATAATTTGGGACTGGGTGTCTTGCTTTGTATACCTGGTTAGGTATATCTAGTTAGGATACTCCTACTCATAAGGATGCTACTTCTTTTTTAATAGGAAGGATTTGATACGTGACCAGACTGGAGATGTTACCTTGATAAGTATTAGAGCTGCTGCTTTATGCAATTTAGATTCTGAGACCCATAATAAATGTTAATGTATTCATGAGGATATCCTAATACATAAGAGTACACTCCACTCTGATAAACATGGTATTCCCAGCACTGTGTCACAGAGTACTTCTTCCACACTTCTTTCCCACACCACAACTTACATTTTACTCTTGCGGATTTTTTTTGTAAAGAAATTTTACAGAAAAATCTCCAAACATTTTATTTTTCCTGTTAGGAGAAAAGTTGTAGTTGATTATATAAACTGTTGTGATACCTGTCAGAGTTGTGATACCTGTCAGAGTTGTGATACCTGTCAGAGTTGTGATACCTGTCAGAGATGTGATACCTGTCAGAGTTGTGATACCTGTCAGAGTTGTGATTCCTGTCAGAGTTGTGATACCTGTCAGAGTTGTGATACCTGTCAGAGTTGTGATACCTGTCAGAGTTGTGATTCCTGTCAGAGTTGTGATACCTGTCAGAGTTTTGATACCTGTCAGAGATGTGATACCTGTCAGAGTTGCGATACCTGTAAGAGTTGTGATACCTGTCAGAGTTGTGATTCCTGTCAGACTTGTGATACCTGTCAGAGTTGTGATTCCTGTCAGAGTTGTGATACCTGTCAGAGTTGTGATACCTTTCAGAGTTGTGATACCTGTCAGAGTTGTGATACATGTCAGAGTTGTGATTCCTGTCAGAGTTGTGATTCCTGTCAGAGTTGTGATACCTGTCAGAGTTGTGATACCTTTCAGAGTTGTGATACCTGTCAGAGTTGTGATACATGTCAGAGTTGTGATTCCTGTCAGAGTTGTGATTCCTGTCAGAGTTGTGATACCTGTCAGAGTTGTGATACCTGTCAGAGTTGTGATTCCTGTCAGAGTTGTGATACCTGTCAGAGTTGTGATACCTGTCAGAGTTGCGATACCTGTCAGGGTTGTGATACCTTTCAGAGTTGTGATACCTGTCAGAGTTGTGATACATGTCAGAGTTGTGATTCCTGTCAGAGTTGTGATTCCTGTCAGAGTTGTGATACCTGTCAGAGTTGTGATACCTTTCAGAGTTGTGATACCTGTCAGAGTTGTGATACATGTCAGAGTTGTGATTCCTGTCAGAGTTGTGATTCCTGTCAGAGTTGTGATACCTGTCAGAGTTGTGATACCTGTCAGAGTTGTGATTCCTGTCAGAGTTGTGATACCTGTCAGAGTTGTGATACCTGTCAGAGTTGCGATACCTGTCAGAGTTGTGATACCTGTCAGAGTTGTGATACCTGTCAGAGTTGTGATTCCTGTCAGAGTTGTGATACCTGTCAGAGTTGTGATACCTTTCAGAATTGCGATACCTGTCAGAGTTGTGATTCCTATCAGAGTTGTGATACCTGTCAGAGTTGCGATACTTGTCAGAGTTGTGATACCTGTCAGAGATGTGATACCTGTCAGAGTTGTGATATAGGTCAGAGTTGCGATACCTGTCAGAGTTGTGATACCTGTCAGAGTTGTGATACCTGTCAGAGATGTGATACCTGTCAGAGTTGTGATACCTGTCAGAGTTGCGATACCTGTCAGAGTTGTGATACCTGTCAGAGTTGTGATACCTGTCAGAGTTGTGATACCTGTCAGAGTTGTGATACCTGTCAGTTATATGGGAAAACAAATCGGAATATAAACAGCCTCCCTTGTATCCTATAACTGCCTATGGTGAACATTTTTTCTAGAATGTTAATAGACTGTTTTGGTTCCTCGCTACCTAATAAGTTAGGAAACAAATATCTATTTTCTATATTAGACAAAGCTAATAGACATCTTGAGGCTGCGACTATGAGGGAAATTAATTCAAGAAACTTTAAGACACTGCTGATTTTTTTTTCTCTCATGTAGGATTACCTACAGAAATTCACTCGTGTCAAGGTAATAAATAACTTTATTGTATTTAAAAGTTCAATGCCACATTTTGCGAATTCCATCTGTTCTTCCTGCCTGTCACCACTTACTATCATAAGGAGCTATAGAAAGGGCACATTAGACCTTAAAATCTATGATGAATTCTAACTGATAAGAATTCAAGAAATTTTTGGATGAAGGGAACTCTATCTTACTTTTTTTTTTGGTATTCGTGAGCAGGATTTCTTAAAATATTTTCATTTTGATCGATCTATGGTTGTATTACGTGAGGAAACTAACCTCTCTCTTTCTACCTCTCCTGATGCCATTATAAAAAGAGTAGCTTATTTGCGTGACCTGGCTGCATAAAATTTGCGCTGAGCACAGCTGCAAATGAAAGAGCACTTTTACTGTACAAGGCAGCCGTACCAAAATTACTTAATCCAGGTGACCTGGTAATGGCTCAGCCACCTGGTCGTGGTCATACGCTACCAATCAGGTCTGATACGAAGGACATTTAGTTGTTAGGAAGAAAATGAATGAATATAATTAAGTAGCACAGACTCCTGGGAAGAAAACGTCTGGTCACACCTATCATACAAATCGACTAAAGGCTTACCATAGTCCTGCCTTACTCCCTACCTCTCTTGTTCCTCCCACTGGATCTGCCTACCTTAGATGTCCATAGCTCTTCATATTTTACATCAGGCTGCTATCCCTTTACTTCCTCCTGAGTGTACACGTGACGTGCAGATAACAACTCAGAGATGCTGGAAAATCTTTCTGATTTATTGCATAATTTACAAAGAAAGGAAGTTAATGCTCACCTTGAACTCTTCCGTGATCTACAGATATGTACACTAGGTGGAACACTAGGTGGTACACTAGGTGGTACACTAGGTGGTACACTAGGTGGTACACTAGGTGGTACACTAGGTGGTACACTAGGTGGTACACTAGGTGAATATGATGTAGATGGCCAAGGTGCTACATTAATTAGGCAGACATTCTACAGTGTCAGTCCTAGGAAGTAAGACCCTCTCAGAGAGAAATATTTTCTGCTTCTTTCAAAGTGCGGCATCTGTTAAGTGAAGATGTCTCCAGAGAATATTAGGTCAACTTATTGATCCCCCTCTAGTATCTAGCCTATTTCCATTTTCTAACAGTTTTTGTATTACAACACTTATATTTCATACTTATTCTGTACCTAACATATATAGTGCTATGCGCACTTCAGGTAATATTCAGTACAACGTACCACCATCTGGTACGTTGCTATGATGATGAGGTGTACTCATAAGTACAAGAGTAACATAGGTGTGTAAGTGTGTGTGTGTGTTTGTGAGTGATCAGTATGCGCTCGGTTTGTGCTCAATAAGACCCGACTTAGACTGTGACCGACAAAAACAATTCCCTATTTAAGCTAACTTCTGGACCATCGAGGCAATCAAACAGCTTGCTTTAACAATATGACGATCCATTCGCCAAACAGCAGCAATAGTCGAAGCAGCAGTGAACAGCACAGCGTCAGGCAAGGAATCAAGGAGACCAAAACGACCCTAACTGGAGACTTTCGGCAGATCCTCCGCGAAAGGGCATAAAACTCACTTAATACTGAAAATGAGTTAAGCAATTCCAATTTCCCGATTACGACAGTGTAGGCGGAGAGTTGAACTGGGGATCAGAGATACAGAGAGTGTCTCACGACACAACCTCTGAGGAGAACAGCATTCTCCCAGACAGATAAGAGATGAAGGTGTTTCCTTTGCGAGGAACAGCGAGAGAGAGAGAAAGAGAGAGAAGCAGACCCAGCAGAGACAATGTCGGATGACTTGTGCCAGCTTACCTCTGGCACCAACTGCGAAACAAGTGGACAGGAAGTTTGCAGAGTGCTGGTAGCCAGTCAGAACTCTCCTTCAACGAGCACAATGAGAGGTGTAGTTGTTAAATCCTATC
Source organism: Cherax destructor (assembly GCA_009830355.1). Lineage (NCBI taxonomy): Eukaryota > Metazoa > Arthropoda > Malacostraca > Decapoda > Parastacidae > Cherax > Cherax destructor. The sequence continues at coordinate 233,320 of WNWK01001817.1, forward strand.
TACGTACATAAGCTAATAATATAAATTAAATAATAATATCAAACATGAAATTTTCATTTGAGATATTAACGAAAAACATCAGCAATATAATATTAAATGAAAAACAATAACCATAATCATGGCGTCCTTTTCCGAGGTCGCTACACTTCTCAATAATGAAATTATTAAACCCAGCAGTAGTCCTCGGGCCTCTCATTGTATGATTGTAGATAAACCACTGGCACTGATCGCAGTGCTAAACATGACAAGGGTGGCTAGCAGTGCCAATCATGACAAGAGCAGCTATCAGTGTCAAACATGACAGGGGTGGCTAGCAGTGCCAAACATAACAGGAGCAGCTAGCAGTGCCAAACATGACAGGGGTGGATAGCAGTGCCAAACATGACAGGGGCGGCTAGCAGTGCCAAACATGACAGGAGCGGATAGCAGTGCCAAACATGACAGGGGCGGCTAGCAGTGCCAAACATGACAGAGGCGGCTAGCAGTGCCAAACATTACAGGGGCGGCTAGCAGTGCCAAACATGACAGAGGCGGTTAGCAGTGCCAAACATGACAGGGGCGGCTAGCAGTGCCAAACATGACAAGGGTGGCTAGCAGTACCAAACATGACAAGGGCGGCTAGCAGTGCCAAACATGACAAGGGTGGCTAGAAATGCCAAACATGACAGGGGCGGCTAGGAGTGCCAAACATGACAGGGGTAGCTAGAAGTGCCAAACATGACAGGGGCGGCTAGCAGTGCCAAACATGACAGGGGCGGCTAGCAGTGCCAAACATGACAGAGGTGGCTAGAAATGCCAAACATGACAGTTGCGGCTAGGAGTGCCAAACATGACAGGGGTGGCTAGAAGTGCCAAGCATGACAGGGGTGGCTAGAAATGCCAAACATGACAGGGGCGGCTAGCAGTGCCAAACATGACAGGGGCGGCTAGCAGTGCCAAACATGACATGGGCGGCTAGCAGTGCCAAACATGACAGGGGCGGCTAGCAGTGCCAAACATGACAGGGGCGGCTAGCAGTGCCAAACATGACAGGGGCGGCTAGCAGCGCCAAACATGACAGGGGCGGCTAGCAGTGCCAAACATGACAGGGGCGGCTAGCAGTGCCAAACATGACAGGGGCGGCTAGCAGTGCCAAACATGACAGGAGCGGCTAGCAGTGCCAAACATGACAGGGGCGGCTAGCAGTGCCAAACAGAAATCTGCAGTTCCATTTTCCTCACCGCTGATTACGCGCAAAAATTCCATTTTTTATGACCTTTACAACGAGTTTGCAAGCCAAGGAGCCGTCCTTCTCTCCTTCACTGTCTCCTTCCTTCCTTCTCTCCTTCACTGTCTTCTTCCTTCCTTCTCTCCTTCACTGTCTCCTTCCTTCCTTCTCTCCTTCACTGTCTCCTTCCTGCCTTCTCTCCTTCACTGTCTTCTTCCTTCCTTCTCTCCTTCACTGTCTCCTTCCTTCCTTCTCTCCTTCACTGTCTCCTTCCTTCCTTCTCTCCTTCACTGTCTCCTTCCTTTCTTCTCTCCTTCACTGTCTCCTTCCTTTCTTCTCTCCTTCACTGTCTACTTCCCTCCTTCCCTCCTTCTCTCCTTCATTGTCTCCTTACTTCCTTCTCTCCTTCATTGTCTCCTTCCTTCCTTCTCTCCTTCATTGTCTCCTTCCTTTCTTCTCTCCTTCACTGTCTCCTTCCTTTCTTCTCTCCTTCACTGTCTCCTTCCTTTCTTCTCTCCTTCACTGTCTCCTTCCCTCCTTCTCTCCTTCATTGTCTCCTTCCTTCCTTCTCTCCTTCATTGTCTCCTTCCTTCCTTCTCTCCTTCACTGTCTCCTTCCTTCCTTTTCTCCTTCATTGTCTCCTTACTTCCTTCTCTCCTTCATTGTCTCCTTCTTTCCTTCTCTCCTTCATTGTCTCCTTACTTCCTTCTCTCCTTCATTGTCTCCTTCCTTTCTTCTCTCCTTCACTGTCTCCTTCCTTCCTTCTCTCCTTCATTGTCTCCTTCCTTCCTTCTTTCTATCATTCATTGTCTCCTTCCTTCCTTCCTTCCTTCTTTCTCTCCTTCATTGTCTCCTTACTTCCTTCTCTCCTTCATTGTCTCCTTCCTTTCTTATCTCCTTCACTGTCTCCTTCCTTCCTTCTCTCCTTCATTGTCTCCTTACTTCCTTCTCTCCTTCATTGTCTCTTTCCTTTCTTCTCTCCTTCACTGTCTACTTCCTTCCTTCTCTCCTTCATTGTCTCCTTCCTTCCTTCTTTCTCTCATTCATTGTCACCTTCCTTCCTTCCTTCTTTCTCTCCTTCATTGTCTCCTTCCTTCTCTCCTTCATTGTTTCCTTCCTTCCTTCTTTCTCTCCTTCATTGTCTCCTTCCTTCCTTCTTTCTCTCCTTCATTGTCTCCTTCCTTCCTTCTTTTTCTCCTTCCTTTCTTTTCTCCTTCACTGTCTCCTTCCTTCTGTCCTCTACTGTGTCCTTCCTTCCTTCATTCCTTCTGTCCCCCAATGTTTCCTTAATTCCTTCTGTTCTCCACTGTTTCCTTCCTTTCTTCTGTCCCCAATGTATCCTTCCTTTCTTATGCCCTTATCTATCTCCTTCCTTTCTTCCTTTTCTCCTTCACTATTTTTTTCCATCTGTCCTCCACTGTCTCCATCCTTTCTTCTGTCCTCCACTGTCTTCATCCTTTCTTCTGTCCTCCACTGTCTTCATCCTTTCTTCTGTCCTCCACTGTCTCCATCCTTTCTTCTGTCCTCCACTGTCTTCATCCTTCCTTCCTCCTGATCTCCCCTCTGTAATTCCTTCTGTATTCCAGTGTGTAACTAATGAATAATTCAAGGAGAGAAAATGTGCGATTAAAGATGGAGAGGGGAAAAGAAAAGAGAGAGAGAGAGAGAGTGAGGGAAGAAAGGGGAAAATGAAGAGAAGAGAGGAGGTTTCAGAGACGGCAGCGAGAGAAGAATGTATTAAGGGGAAAGAGGGTAACTAAGAAGAGAAAAATGTGGAAAGATGTGAATGTGTTGCTATGAAATATATAAGATTTGGGGGAAGGACAAAGAAAGAAGATACGATTTACAGACGAAAACAAAGGGGAGGGAGAAAGAAAGAGAGAGAGAGAGAGAGAGAGAGAGAGAGAGAGAGAGAGAGAGAGAGAGAGAGAGAGAGAGAGAGAGAGAGAGAGAGAGAGAGAGAGAGAGAGTCAGACAGAGAGAGAGAGAGAGAGAGAGAGAGAGAGAGAGAGAGAGAGAGAGAGAGAGAGAGAGAGAGAGAGAGAGAGAGAGAGATTCAGTCAGACAGTGACCAAAGAATGAATTTCTGTGGTCACTGATAAGTGACATGTTAAGCTTTTATTTTCCACTAATATTTACTTCTGTGACCCCCCCTCCCCTTAACTATATATCAGAAAACAGTCCTTCGTTTTAAAGGCAATTGCATTTCTGACTGTTTATAAACAGCCAATATGTCACTGTTGGAGACAGATTTGTAGTGGATCTTCGATTTATATTATTTACATTAGGTTAGATCAAGTTAGGTTTGGGTAAGTTAGATTGTCATCAGTCAATAAAAATTATACAACTATAACACACCACAACGTCAATAAATGAATTATAGGAAAAAGTTGAGGAAACGCTTTGAAGTACTCTAGAAAATATATAGATAACTGTTTGTTTAATACTCGGGAACAGTACCCGTTTCATATAACCGATGTTATTTATAGCCGACAAGTTGATGAATAAGACACATATGCAACACTTGGGTGTCTTTATTGTTGAAACGTTTCTCCTGCATAAAAGGTTTCTTCAGTCAAATACACGAGATTATAAGAGTTGAGAGAGTACACTACTGGAGTCAATAGTCTTGACGTGATCAGTTACTCAGCCTTGATAGGCTGATCACTCTAACTTAGCCAGTCCTAACCTAACCTGTATCACGTATATCGAAAAATTTCTTGAATCAGAAGATATGGGTAAAGTCTATGAGATAAATCCCTAACGAATGTGCCAACAGTGACATACTGACTGTTTATTGAGAATCTGATTACCGACTGAGTAATGCACTTAACAAGAATAAGGAAAATTTATGCTTCATCAAAAGTATTTACAAATGAGGACATTAGTGCTGGTATCAAAAACTACTCCTGCACTGATATTGTGAGTGTAAATAAACAATTTGCCCCAAACTTTTGGGCGGTTATTCCTGATCCCTTATTCACGTTCATGTTTTACGTTTCACTATGCCAAACAGATGGAAGAACAGAAGATGGAGGACGTCCCACAATCAGAAAATTACATTTCTTTTCAATATGAGCCTAAGTACAAGGGGGCTCAACCCTCGACTCCATTAGTACACAGTAACGCACTTAACGTCTTAAAGTTGATCCTCCTTAATGAACCTTGTTTGCTTCATAGTGGCGTCATCAGTGGCTGGGCCAGTTTGTTGACCACCTTCGCTGAGAGCTGTGATACCTTTCTGGGAGATAACTTGGAGGACACCGATGACAAGTCGTCGCCTGTGATCTACCACCAGTGCAGCATCCGGATGTCACGGCTGACAAGTGCGAAGACGAAGCCGCAAGTTGCAGAGCAAAGTTGTATCGGGACAGAGAGTACATAAAGCTTGTTCCTCAATTGTGTTCGCCTTCAAAGATTATTAGTGATATCATTACATTTATTGGGGAAGCGCTAAATCCGTAGAGGTCGTGCAGCTGGGGAGGGAGGGGTTAGATACAAGCTTATTATGCCTTAGAGCTAAATTTACTGGGAAAGCTAGAAGAGAGACGTTAGGTAAGCAGTTGTATATATAACAAGATCTGCTGGAAGTTGAAGAACAATTTCTTTAATACGTGTAACACAGCAACAGCGCCAACCACGGCAACAGCACCAACCACAACAGCACCAACCACAACAACAGCACCAACCACAACAACAGCACCAACCACAACAACAGCACCAACCACAACAACAGCACCAACCACAACAACAGCACCAACCACAACAACAGCACCAACCACAACAACAGCACCAACCACAACAACAGCACCAACCACAACAACAGCGCCAACCACGGCAACAGCACCAATCACAACAACAGCAAGCAGCAACAACCACAACAACAACGCGAACCGCAACAGCAACAACAGCTACAAGAATAGTACCAAGCGCAACAACAACAAAGACAACCAAAGCAACAAGACCATCAGACACAGCAACAACACCAACCACGACAACAACACCAATCAGAACAACAACAACAGCAGCATCAACCACAACAACAACAGCATCAACCACAATAACATCACAAAACCAAAAAAACAATACCAATTACAACAACAGCAACCACAACAACAATAACAACAGCAACCACAGCATCAATAACAACAGCAACCACAACAACAATGACAATAGCAGCCACAACAATAGCAACAGCAACTACAGCACCATAACAACAACATCCACAACAACAATAATAACAGCAACCACAACAACAATGACAACAGCAACCACAACAATAACAACAGCAACTACAACAACAATAACAACAGCAACCACAACAACAATAACAACAGTAACCTGTTACGCCCTTTGCTCATTTTAAGAAACAGACGATATATTTATACGTGTTATTTTGGCTTTTTCACTTAATATTATATTAAGGAGTATCTTCAATATTAGCTAAAATGAATTTACTCAGCTTTATAATATTATCTGGCCATAAATTTATTTTGCCTTGTAAGTAGGTAGGAGGTGTCAGTGTTCCAAACTACTGGTGTGACGATATGAAGAACCAAGTGGCAATGCAAGTTACTCAACCCCCGGCTGCGACCCAGCTGAGGTCTGGTGTTAAAGCTTTGCCTAGAGGAGCTCACACCTTCCACAGGTCGAGGAATGAACTGGTGGAGAATCTGGCTTTAAGTCACGCTATACTTACCCAGAAGTTCCCAGGGATTTTGGAAGCCCTTTTCTAGGGTATACGTATCTCGGTCTGAGAAGGCGGTTGTGAAACTCTTGAGGAAATTAGGAATAAGTGAGCGAGTCTAAGTGTTACGCCGTTTATAGACTCTGATGTAGAAAAGGGATTATTGTAGAATGGTCCCAGAGGAAGAGCTCTGTTATTTGCATCAGTGTGGAGTTTAAGCTTGTAAAAAGCCTGTGTATATACACATATATCTTCTGACTCATTCTAATTGAGTCTAGAAACTCTGTCTAGAGCCGGTTGTAAATATTTAACGTATCACAGTGATGTAATAAGGCTAATGATATATGTTTTTGCTCATAGTAATTACGATATGAGAAGTTCTGTTTAATTAATATTAGAAACCTTAAGTGATTATTAATGCAGTTAATAAAACAAGCAGAAACTATAAAGATTCCTTTTCCTCAATAAGTGAACCCTGTGTATGATGACCTCTAGACGAGATAATCCTCTTCTTTTTATACGAGTTTGTTACATGAAACACTACAGTAAAGTGGTCTACTAACTTTACGATGGGGCCTTCACCAAACGTCTTATCAGCTATTGTTTACACAGGTAAGAAAACAAATAGATTTGAGCGACATACAGATCAGCCAAACTCATTCCCATACAATTTCCACTGAGCTTCTGCTTACTAATGTGTTCCCAGATACCAAATGAAAAATAATGAAAACACATTAGGCGACCCGTAATTATAATTCCATAAGCAAAATATACAGGGTGTTTTAAAATGATGGACCCAATTTCAAAGCAGACTGCTTTGAAATTGGGTCCATCTGTTTGAAACACCTTGTATACCCCCAGAGGTATATTTCTCTCAGTGTATATATGCTGAGAGCTTACATTACCTCCTATTTTGACAATTTAAGTATTCTTATCTTGAGCATCGTGAAATATACACCCGTGTATGTGCTGAAAGTTTACTTTAATTCCTATTTTAAGGGTTAAAATATTCTTGTCTGGTGGTGGAAATCTTACATGCTCTTACATGCTTACAGGCTTTAAACCCCATTAACCAATCAGATTTATTCGTAGGGAAGAACTAAATGCCGTAGGAGGTCAAATAGCGGCTGGGAAATGGAAGGCAATCAGGCTTGATCCAAGGAAGAGGAGGGTATGTTAGGTAAATGATCCCATGTTTAAACCAGTATATAGAGGCCTTGATAAATTAAACAAATGTGCAACACTTGGGTATTTTTAATGAGGAAACGTTTCGCCACACAGTGGCTTCATCAGTCCAATACAATGGAGAATGGTGAAGAACAGGAGGAGTTTGAGGGGGTCAGTCCCTCAGCCTTGAGTCGATATAATCAGTCCACCAATCTTAAAAAGAATAAAGCATATGTGCGAAGAAGTGGCTTATATACAGTATATAAGCCACTTCTTCACACATATGCTGGATTCTTTTCATGATTGACGGACTGATTACATCGACTCAAGGCTGAGGGACTGATTACTTCAAACTCCTCCTGTTCTTCACGATTCTCCTTTGTATGGACTGATGAAGACACTGTGTGGCGAAACGTTTCCTCAATAAAGATACCCAAGTGTTGCATATGTGTCTAATTTATCAACTTGTCGGTTCTCTGAACCATTCATCTACATAAGAGCCCTTCATCAGTAACAAAAAAAAAAAAAAATACCCCACGTCCCCTTAAAGGGATAGGGAGCCCAGAGATAAGGGGTATTACAAGACAAGTTGAATCAGGTATCCCCGAAGGGACACCTTGAAGAGAATACCTCATTTTTCTCTTCCTCCGACTTTTCAGTTCTAATTTGCTCATAACTCGAGAATGTCTCTTCCAATCGGCTTCAAATTTTCAACACTTGTGTACGGTAACGAGGACCAAATTCTTGGAACACTTGGCATGTTCACGTGCTCTAAGATCAAAATTGTTGAGCCCTTTACCATCCTCCTGGAAAGGCTCGAATAACTTCCAAAATCCTCGGTGGCGGAGCTTCAAACGCTCAAAATAAGATGCCATAAAACATGACGGCGGCGGAGAGTGAAATACAAATGTGTAGGAGTATATGTGACAATTTTATGTGTAAAATAGCGTGAAATTTCTATTCCCGTTAAATCACGTTAAATACATTTCAATTTACCTCTTGCGAACGACTTTTTAATGGCTGATACATCTTAGGTCCAGGATAGTACCGGGATAATGTCAGAGTGTTACATCTGATTACCTTCAACCTTTCCAAGTTGATAACTTAATAGTGAAAGTTATAAGCGGATTCAAGATTATTGTGCTGTGTGTGTGTGTGTGGTTTGGCCTTTGTGGTCTCTTTGAAAAGTTACATTTATATTTGGGATGAGTAATATCCCATTTTACAATTTTTATTGAATATCCATAATGCCGGAGTATTAACTTAATACTGGGGTATTAATTTAATACTGAGATATTAACTAATTACTGGGGTATTAAGTTAATACTAGGGAAATTAATTTAATCGGGCGGTATTAGCTCAATAATAGAGTATTAACTTAAAAGCGAGATGTTAACCTATTATCTGGTTATTAAGTTAATATCGGGACATTAACTTAGCGCTGAGGTATTAATATCGAGGTAATAAATTAATACCGAGGTATTAACCTAATACAGGGGGTCTAAAAATAATAATGGGGTAATAAGGTAAGACTGGAGTATTAGCTATCCAAGTGTTGGAGGCACGAGTTAGGTTCACGAGTTATTACCTGTAAATACAGTTTTCTTGTCTCCCACTAATGTCCTCCGAATACTTTCATTTTTAACTTTTGGATGCCTTTTTTCCGGTCGGCTCTAAAATTTCATCCATGGTGAACTATAACTAGAAGGGAAACTTCATGGAATTATTGACACGTGCAGGCGATCTCTTCTCTGTTTTTACATTGGCCTTTCCTGATTGTGATTTCTTGGCGATTACCTTAGATACAGAGGTGGGGGAACTTGGGTAAATTACCCCAAATGGGATAAAAATGAAAATCTCAGGGTAATGAAGGCTCAATAAACATATAAATGAAACTGCACAAAAATTTATTATTTATAAAGTAAGGCAATTTATGAAAATTATATATATATTTTTTAAAATATTTTTTTGTTTCTTAATCAAATTAAAAATCTGATTTGTAGGGACCATTTCTTAAGTTTACCATAATGTTAAACGGGTAAGAATTTCAGCGGCTGACAACACCGTGAGTGTCAGCATTGACTCGGAAGCCGACACAACAACCGCACCTCCCATTGTCCACACCACCATCATGTAACTTTTGGCCTAGTGTCCTATCAGTAATTGTTTCTGCTCAGCCAATAGAAGTGCATTATGTTAGTAGGCTTACGACTTTCGACCACCAAGGTAAGGTAGTGCTTTGTCATAAAATTAACAGTGTACAATGTAATATTTATATTTTATTTTTTTATTAGAATTTATGATTCCATTTATAGCTATTTGAAAGTGATCATATAATAATGTAAATTTTTGGCGGTTTTCTATAAATATTCTATTCTATTCGTGATTTCTTTTTTGTATCCCGGTCTTTATGAGTAACAATGTTAAAGTTATATATGCTAAAATCATATTATCCATCTGTTTTGCAATCATTTTCACTTTTACCTTTCAGATGGCATCAATTATGGCTTCACAGAAATTGAATGCTCTTTGTGTTTTCCGGATTCTGTGGACTTTCAAGTCTAGTGGGTAATTTCTCTGTACACATGTTTGTTTTTGGGGGTAATGCCCAAAAAAAGTTCGCAGGCCTTAGAAAGCCTCTTCTGGTCGGCTTCTAACGTTAAACTTGTGTATTCTACTTGGAAGAATGTTGGCACTGTCAGGGAGTGTGTAGGTGCCATTTTGCCAGCTTTAGTTTCCAAGTGGTACAGCAGTATTTTCCAATAAGCATCTTGAATATGCATTTTCCCAATGGATGCTGTCTTTAATGTCTGGTTTTTTTTTCTTATGAAATGGATGAAACTGTTTGGGGTTTAGGCTTTATAGATGCAAATTTCTTCATCTTCTAACCTAGTTAGAGAACTTAAAATTGTCGGATTCTGTGAATTAGCTGAAGAATATAGCTTCTGGTCAGCTTGAAGCTTTCATCGCTGACGTGTTTTTATTTTGTCAAAGTAAGCTTCGTTTTAATTTGATTATTCAAGTGGAGAATGTCTCTCCTGATAAGAAGTCAGTAATTGACTTTATAGGATAATCCTAATTTAAATCTGTATAATGTAGCCGTGATATCTGCGTGTCTTCAAGGCCATTGTAACAAATTCGTATATTATGAATCCAAAGCTTAAATGAAAGTTAACTAAATCTTAATCGCCTGTCAGTCTTAGAGAAAAGTTTGGACGGACTTTGTCCTGAGTAGGTCCCCAAAACTGCCATTTTTATTAAAGAATTTGGGAAAATTGAATTACTGGTTTTGATAAGGTAATGTGGGAGTTCCTCATCCGATTAGCTTCAAACCTTCAACCCAATTATTTGATAATGAAATTTCCGAGCGGCTTAGTGTGGGACAAATACAGTAGGCTTCTTCAGTGTGGTTTTAAGCTTTTAAAGCTGGTCTTTCTTGGTTTAAAGTTCTAATTTGTATTGAGCTGTGTACATCCTAAATTGTAATTTTTGTTTTAAAGAAACTGGGATATTAGTTTCCATGTGATAACTTGCGAATGCCCTTTTTTTTTTCCCTCTTTCGCTTAAAATCATCAGAGCTAATGTTCAACTGCATTACAAAATTAATGCCGCACCTTGCACTATGCCTTTCGTGTACATAGAGGTACAGAGGGGACTGAGGTCATGCAGATACGGGGATACCGCAAGACAAGGACTTTTGTGGACCTATGAAAGGGTTTAGACACGTTGTGGACCTATGAATGGTGCAGGGGACATGAATGAATGACAATAAGGGAGAGGTGGGGAAAGAAACAGGCTGAGTGAGGGAAGACGCGAGGGGAGATAATGAGGAAGAGAATGACTAGGAAGAAACATGAGAAGGGGAAAGTGAGTGATAGAAAGAGTTAGGGGTAAAAGGGAGACTATGAGAAATGCGAATGTTGTCCAAAGGGAAAGAGTGACTAAGGAAAGGAATAAAGAATGCTTCTGAAAAGAAGACTAAAGAAGAAGTGTGATGGAGGAAGTACATAGGTAAGAAGGAATACCTAAGAAAAGAAGGAGTAACCGAGGCAGAAGAGGAAAAATATTAAGAAGATATGCTAGGTTAGTGAAATAATTTAGGAAAAAGAGGGAGACAAACGATGCAAATGGGACAGATAATTTACTATAGATAAATAGGTTACGAAATGAGAAAAATAGGTTTGGAAAAATACGGGAAACATGTTAGGAAAGCGAGAACGGATCGAGTAAATTGAGTGAGAATGCGGTAAAGTGAAGAAATGAGGCAGATATATTAAAATAAAAATCAAGGCACGTAGAAACTAAGAGATAAAGAACGAATTTTAACACAACTACAGAAAGATCAGAGATAGAAAAGTAAATAAAGTAAGGAGAAGAAGAGAGAAGAAAAAACGGAGGAGGCTGAGAAGAGACGACAAGAGCGGGAAGAAACTAAACTTGAAAAGGAGTGCGAAAGATGAAGTAAAGGAAGAAAAATACACATAGACACGAAAGTGACTCCGAGTTTCTCTACATTAAATTAAATAACTAAATTTTTTCTCTAAAAAATGACAAATGTATATATATATATATATATATATATATATATATATATATATATATATATATATATATATATATATATATATATATATATATATATATATATATATATATATATATCACTAGAGGCAATAAATGAAAATCTTTCAAGCCAGAGATTACTTTATGGAGAACGATCTAAGAAGCAATGTTGTTGTCGGTCTTACTGCTGCATCGGCCCCTTCATCAAACATTATTTGATTGCAAAATTTTTGTGGGCTTTATGAATTCGAAGACTCCCAGGGCTGGGAGGCTGCATCTTGGATTCCCATTTCTGGGAGGCTGCATCTTGGATTCCCATGGCTGGGAGGCTGCATCATGGATTCCAATGGCTGGGAGGCTGCATCTTGGATTCCCATGGCTGGGAGGCTGCATCTTGGATTCCCATGGCTGGGAGGCTGCATCTTGGATTCCCATGGCTGGGAGGCTGCATCTTGGATTCCCATGGCTGGGAGGCTGCATCTTGGATTCCCATGGCTGGGAGGCTGCATCTTGGATTCCCATGGCTGGGCGGCTGCATCTTGGATTCCCATGGCTGGGAGTCTGCATCTTGGATTCCCATGGCTGGGAGGTTGCATCTTGGATTCCCATGGCTGGGAGGCTGCATCTTGGATTCCCATGGCTGGGAGGCTACAACTTCGGCTAGGAGGAGCAGAGACGTTGAATTTTAAGCTCTGAGGAGCGGAGAAGCTGCATCCTAAGCTTCGAGGAGCGGGGAAGCTGTATCTTGGGCTATGAGTAGCGGTAAAGCTGCATTTTGAGCTCTGAGGAGAGGGGAGGCTGCATCTTGGGCCTCCTGAGCTGCAAGGCTTCATCTCCTAGCTACTTACTAATGACGCGCTCGGCCAGGGCGTCAAATCCCTGGCAGCTGCACTCTCTCTGTCAGCCGCCACAACGCTGACATCCCCAGAGTAAGGTGATGGGGCAGCCAGAAAAGCCAGGTGAGAGGATAGGGGGAAAAAAGGGAAAGTAGCAGGGGAAAAAACATGGAAAAGGAAGATTGTAAATGAAGGGAAGGTACAGGAGGGGAAAACAAGATTAAGTGGGAGCACGGGAATAGAAAGGCTGCTCGCATTCAGTGGATCAAGACTTGCAACGAGGAGAGGAGAAAAATAGGAGGTGAAGGAGGGAAAGACGGATGAAGGGAGGGAGTGAGGGAGGGAAGGAAGGTAGGAAGGAAGGAAGGAAGGAAGGAAGGAGGGAGGGAGAGATGAAGCAAAAACTAGAAGAGAAACTCTCCTTCATATACACACACACAGGTAGGCAGCACTTACCTTCTTGTGTTTACAGGCGTTGGGTTCGGATCCTGAGTACATGAGTGAATGTACTTAAATATAAGAAAGTGTACTCGAAGATGGGAGAGTGTATACAGAAATGAGTACATATGACTATGAGAGAGTGTACATAAACACAAGAGAAAGTACACGAACATCAAAGCGTGTAAACCAACAAGAGAGCAAACCCAAACGTAAGTACACACGAAAATGAGGAAGTATACACAGAAATGAGCGAAAGTACACGATCATGAAAAAAGTGTACATACACGGACATTAATTCGCGTACACGAACACGAAAGAGTGTACACGGACATAACTAAGCTTACATGAACACGAAAGAGTGTACACGGAAAAGAGAACACCTATATGAACAAGAGTGAGGATAAACTCACCAGTAAAATCGTTCAATTATAAGTGGGAAAAAAAATCAAACGAATAAATTAAAAGCCATGAACGAAAATCTAATTAAATCAAATTAAAGAGTGACAAAAATAATCTGCAAAAAAAAAAAAAAACAATGGTGATAAAACTGGGAAAAATATTTATATATTACTAAAAAGAGGAGGAGCAATAATGGAAAACACTTTTTCTAGATTTTCCAAAAGTGGCCGAATAAAAGATTAGGAAATAAAAGCGAGGCAAGATAAAGCTGGGGATGAAAAAAAAAGAAGAAATATGTTTTTAAATATTGAATTTACCCAGAGGCTTCAGCCGTGGAGGGTTTGTGTGTGTGTGTGTGTGTGTGTGTGTGTGTGTGTGTGTACTCACCTATTTGTACTCACCTATTTGTGGTTGCAGGGGTCGAGTCATAGCTCCTGGCCCCGCCTCTTCACTGATTGCTACTAGGTCCTCTCTCTCCCTGCTCCATGAGCTTTATCAAACCTAGTCTTAAAACTATGTATGGTTCCTGCCTCCACTATGTCGCTTTCTAAGCTATTCCACTTCCTGACAACTCTATGACTGAAGAAATACTTCCTAACATCCCTTTGACTCATAGGAGTCTTCAACTTCCAATTATGACCCCTTGTTTCTGTGTCCCCTCTCTGGAACATCTTGTCTCTGTCCACCTTATCTATTCCTCGCAGTATTTTATATGTCGTTATCATGTCTCCCCTAACCCTCCTGTCCTCTAGTGTCGTCAGGCCGATTTCCCTTAACCTTTCTTCGTAGGACAATCCCCTTAGCTCTGGGACTAGTCTTGTTGCAAACCTTTGCACTTTCTCTAATTTCTTGACGTGCTTGACCAGGTGTGGGTTCCAAACCGGTGCTGCATACTCCAGTATGGGCCTGACGTATATGGTATACAGAGTCTTGAATGATTCCTTAGTGAGGTATTGGAACGCTATTCTTAGGTTTGCCAGCCGCCCGTATGCTGCAGCAGTTATCTGATTGATGTGTGCC
>WNWK01001818.1:0-232500 GCA_009830355.1 Cherax destructor
ATGTCTATTTTCAAGAAAGAACTGGACAAGTTCAGTCCCTGATCAGCCGGTCTGTGGTGCTGATGTTAGACTTCGTGTAGCTAGCACCAACAGCCAGGTTAATCAGACCATCAACCAGGAGGTCTGGTCTGGGACCGGCCTCGAAGGCGTTGACTCTTGGAGCACTCTCCAGGTAGACTCCAGGTACAGCCAGAGTGTGAGATGAACGACTAATAGTTAACTATGGTGTGTGTGTGTGTGTGTGTGTGTGTGTGTGTGTGTGTGTGTTCACTCAACTCACCATATTGTGGTTGCAGGGGTCGAGTGTGTGTGTGTTGCAGTGTGAGTGGTGGCAGGAAGAGCAACAACCTGAGCCACACTAACAACCTCTGTACTGGGGTGGTGAGGTTCATACATGGGGTTCAGTATATGGGGTCTACCTGCCTGGAGGGTATTCCAGGGATCAACGCCCCCGCGGCCCAGTCCACGACAAGGCCTCCCGGTGGATCAGGGCCTGATCAACCAGGCTGTTACTGCTGGTCGCACGTAGTCCAACGTACGAACCACAGCCCGGCTGATCAGGCACCGACTTTAAGTATCTGTCCAGCTCCCTTTTGAAGGTAGCCAGGGGCCTATTGGTAATTCCCCTTATGCATGGTGGGAGGCTGTTGAACAGTCTTGGGTCCCGGACACTTATGGTGTTTTCTCTTAGTGTACCAGTGGCGCCACTACTTTTCATTGGGGGTATTTTTGCACCGCCTGCCCAATCTTTTATTTTTTGAGGGGTTATTTCTGTGTGCAGATTCGGGACCATTCCTTCTAGGATTTTCCAAATGTAGATTATGATATATCTCTCTCGCCTGCGTTCCAGCGAGTACAAGTCAAGTGCTTCCAAGGGTTCCCAGTGGTTGAGGTGTTTGAAAGGAACTTATATGTGCAGTAAAGGTTCTCTGTACACTCTCCAGATCTGCAATTTCACCTGCCCTGAATGGAGATGCTAATGTACAGCAGTATTCCAGCCTAGAGAAAACAAGTGATTTGAAAAGGATCATCATTGGCTTGGCATCTCTTGGTTTGAACGTTCTCATTATCCATCCTATCATGTTCTTTGCAGTTGTGATCGCGGCACTGTTGTGATCCTTGAAAGTGAGATCCTCAGACATTACCACTCCCAGGTCCCAGGTTCAGTATATGGGGTGGTGAGGTTCAATATATGGGGTGGTGAGGTTCAATATATGGGGTGGTGAGGTCAGTTCATGGAGTGGTGAGATTCATTACATGGGGTGGTGGGGTTCAGTACACGAGGCGGTGAGGTCAGTTCATGGAGTGGTGAGGTTCAGTACATGAGGTTCAATACATGGGGTGGCGGTAATAAGCTGCACACGTGCGGTAAAAACAGTTAACGTGTTCCTTCCTGTGTATGCATGTGTGCCTAACATTGTATCAGCCAGAGTTAATCTCCAGCTCTTGGGCTGATGTAGAGGGATGTGCTCCATTTGCTTATGAATATATGAGCGTTTTTTTTTGTTAATACCGTTTTTACACTTTGTTCCGCCTCTTTACTGGTGTGTGTGTGTGTGTGTGTGTGTGTGTGTGTGTGTGTGTGTGTGTGTGTGTGTGTGTGTGTGTGTGTGTGTGTGTGTGTGTGATGAATGATCTTTCATTATTAACTTCTTATACACTTGCAATGTTATAATTTATGTGATGCGCTGAACCTGTATGGGTCATTCATCACGAGGAGTCGTTGAGGCTTGATCCTCCGTCTGTCAACCACGAGGCAGACAAGCTACCTAATTGTATTGGCCTAGCTGACCGCTGTACCCTGGAGTATAGGATATGTCGCGATCATGTCTCCTCTTGTTCTATAATCTTCCACAATTACTTTCATTGTTTTTCTTTGTATTTTCCGTTTCTCACGTCTAGTACTTGATTCTTGAAAACTTCTGTACTTAAGTTCCACTTGTCTCCAAGAGAAAACTTGTTAAGTTCCTCAAGTTTGTTTCAGTTGTACAACTTAGTGGAGCGAGGGTTTAGAGCAGGTCGCTCCTGACTTGCATAATTGCTAGACCAGTACGGCGTGGTCTTGGCTGCACTACCAGGCGATCTACTCTAAATGTAGATGTAGTTTACACTGATTTTGCAAAAGCCTTGGACAAGTGCGACTATGGTGTGACAACGCACAAACTCATGCAAAATGAATACCTGGTAAAGCGGGTAGATGGATATTTAACTTCTTAACAAAATGAACCCAGAAAATTGTAGTTGTAGTAGCAGTAGTAGTAGTAGTGGTAGTTGTAGTAGCAGCAGCAGTAGTAGTAGCTGTAGTTGTAGTAGTGTAGCAGTAGTTATAGTAGTAGTTGTTGTAGTAGTTGTAGTTAGTAATAGCTGTTGTAGTTGTAGTATTAGTAGTGGTAGTTGTAGTAGTAATAGTTGTAGTAGTAGTAGTAGTAGTACTAAACAGAGTGAAGTCCTTAAGTAAGACAGATGTGCAACAGTGCAGGCTTCTTCAGTCGAGTACAGAAGAGGCAGCAGAAGCTTCCTGCTGTGTACTGGAGTGAGGACGCCAGGTGGCCAGGCCAAACATCTCTGCAGTAACCATACCCGTGTGATAAACAGTTTAGCAACCCGACAAGTTGAACAATGTGACACTTGTGCAATATTTGGGAATATTGAGGAAACGTTTCGCCGGCCAGTGGTTTCTTCAGTCCCATACAGAGAACTGTGGAAGATGAAGAGTTTGAGGTAATCAGTCCCTCAGCCTGGAGTCGATGTTTTCAGTCCATCATTCTTGATTCCTTGGATCAAGAGCTCACTGGAATCGATGTACCTCCTTTGAAGAGAGGTGCTGAATAATTCACACGAGTTTAGCGCTTCAAACTGTGTATATATAACAGGTCAGGTTGCAACCGTAAGACTAATATTTATGCTGTGTTGCAGGTCAGGTCGCAGCCGTAAGAGTAACTTTTATACTGTGTTGCAGGTCAGGTCGCGGCCGTAAGAGTAACTTTTATACTGTATTGCAGGTCAGGTCGCGGCCGTAAGAGTGAGAGAAGTCCACCACCAGGTGACGTTGACGCGCCCGACCGCAAGTCCACCTCCCCCAGGTCAGTACCAGGTCATTTAGTTCAATACCAAGTCAGTATTCAGTCATTCAAGCCAGTACTGTCATTCAGGTTAGTACCAGGTCAGTACTAAGTCATTCAGGTTAGTACCAGGCCAGTAATAAGTCATACAGGTTAGTACCAAGCCAATACTAAGTCATACAGGTTAGTACCAGGCCAGTACTAAGTCATACAGGTTAGTACCAGGCCAGTACTAAGTCATACAGGTTAGTACCAGGCCAGTACTAAGTCGTACAGGTCAGGTCATTGAGTCAGTACTAAGTCATTCCCGCCAAAGCTCAGGTGTTTACTACAAATTTCCCGCCAAATTTCACCTGTTTACCACAAATTTCCCGCCAAATTTCAGCTGTTTTCTACAAATTTCCCGCCAAATCTCAGCTATACCCACATATTTTCCGCCAAGTATCAGCTGTTTACTACGTCTCTCGTGCCACGTATCAGCTGTTTACTATAATTTTCCCTCCAAATGTCAGCTGGGAATGACGCAATCGTCCAAATATAAACAAAGGCACACTTCCCTCAATGAACGGGCGCGGGACAACCGGCTGAGCCAGCCAACACAGGCACATTTAATTATCAACGAGTGCCAGGTATGAAGGTAGAGTACGGCGCCCCATTCTCTCTGCATCATATATAGGCACTACCATCCTGGGAGCCCAACTCACCTTCTGTGTATTTTGGATGATGCGTGTTGCTCGCTGCTCAGTGACAAATACTGTACAGCAGGGAGGATGTGGTTGTCTTGCCATGTGGGAACTCTTGTGTTTGTTTCTGTGAGTGGGTGTAGGAGTGGTGTTTGTTTCTGTGAGTGGGTGTAGGAGTGGTGTTTGTTTCTGTGAGTGGGTGTAGGAGTGGTGTTTGTTTCTGTAAGTGGTTGTAGGAGTGGTGTTTGTTTCTGTGAGTGGTTGTAGGAGTGGTGCTTGTTTCTGTAAGAGGTTGTAGGAGTGGTGTTTGTTTCTGTGAGTGGTTGTAGGAGTGGTGTTTGTTTCTGTACGTGGTTGTAGGAGTGGTGTTTGTTTCTGTAAGTGGTTGTAGGAGTGGTGTTTGTTTCTGTGAGTGGTTGTAGGAGTGGTGCTTGTTTCTGTAAGAGGTTGTAGGAGTGGTGTTTGTTTCTGTGAGTGGTTGTAGGAGTGGTGTTTGTTTCTGTAAGTGGTTGTAGGAGTGGTGTTTGTTTCTGTGAGTGGTTGTAGGAGTGGTGTTTGTTTCTGTAAGTGGTTGTAGGAGTGGTGTTTGTTTCTGTAAGTGGTTGTAGGAGTGGTGTTTGTTTCTGTGAGTGGTTGTAGGAGTGGTGCTTGTTTCTGTAAGAGGTTGTAGGAGTGGTGTTTGTTTCTGTGAGTGGTTGTAGGAGTGGTGTTTGTTTCTGTAAGTGGTTGTAGGAGTGGTGTTTGTTTCTGTGAGTGGTTGTAGGAGTGGTGTTTGTTTCTGTGAGTGGTTGTAGGAGTGGTGTTTGTTTCTGTAAGTGGTTGTAGGAGTGGTGTTTGTTTCTGTGAGTGGTTGTAGGAGTGGTGTTTGTTTCTGTGAGTGGTTGTAGGAGTGGTGTTTGTTTCTGTAAGTGGTTGTAGGAGTGGTGTTTGTTTCTGTGAGTGGTTGTAGGAGTGGTGTTTGGTTCTGTGAGTGGTTGTAGGAGTGGTGCTTGGTTCTGTGAGCGGTTGTAGGAGTGGTGTTTGTTTCTGTGAGTGGTTGTAGGAGTGGTGTTTGTTTCTGTGAGTGGTTGTAGGAGTGGTGTTTGTTTCTGTGAGTGGTTGTAGGAGTGGTGTTTGTTTCTGTAAGTGGTTGTAGGAGTGGTGTTTGTTTCTGTGAGTGGTTGTAGGAGTAGTGTTTGTTTCTGTAAGTGGTTGTAGGAGTGGTGTTTGTTTCTGTGAGTGGTTGTAGGAGTGGTGCTTGGTTCTGTGAGCGGTTGTAGGAGTGGTGTTTGTTTCTGTGAGTGGTTGTAGGAGTGGTGTTTGTTTCTGTAAGTGGTTGTAGGAGTGGTGTTTCTGTGAATGGTTGTAGGAGTGGTGTTTGGTTCTGTGAGTGGTTGTAGGAGTGGTGTTTGTTTCTGTGAGTGGTTGTAGGAGTGGTGTTTGTTTCTGTAAGTGGTTGTAGGAGTGGTGCTTGTTTCTGTGAGCGGTTGTAGGAGTGGTGTTTCTGTGAGTGGTTGTAGGAGTGGTGTTTGGTTCTGTGAGCGGTTGTAGTAGTTGTGCTTTTTTTATGTCTTTAGTGTAAACAGAGTTGTAGTGTCTACCTAGAGTCTACATGGAGAGTGCTCTAAGGGTCGACGTCCCCGAGGCCCGGTCCCAGACCAGGCCTCCCAGTGGATAGACTGATCAACCAGACTGTTAGTGCTGGCCACACGAAGTCCAGTGTACGCACCACACCACGGCTGATCAGGAAGTGACTGGAGGAGCTTAGCAAATTATCTTTTTGAAGACAGCCAGGGGCCTGCTGGTAATCTATCTTATATATGAAGGGATGGTATTGAAAAGTCTTGGTCCCTTCACGCTTACCGAGTTATCTCTTATTGTACTCATGGCACACCTGCTTTTTATCGAAGATATTTGGCGCCATCTGCCGAGTCTTTTGCTATAATAGAGAAGGATTGAAGTAGTGTATGTAGTATAAGTGTAGTCAGATATAATAATAATAATAATAATAATAATGGTATAAACCTTTGTAATAGATACCGACAAACTGGTTTAGAAAGACAGGTAAGCAAACTCTAAGACATATTTATTAGAAAACATTTCGATCTTGGGACCTTGATAAAAGAAGTGATCAAGGTCTCAAGACCTAAACGTTTTCTACTTTCTAATAAATAAGTCCTAGTGTTTGTTTACGTCTCTTTCTAAACCAATAATAATAATAATAATAATAATAATAATAATAACTTTCTACATTTATAAATTGTTGAAACCTGAGTAAATTTAGGTCAGCAGCGTAGAAATTAAATATACTGCACATTGTACGATGTTTCTCCCCTGCACGAGGCTTTACACGTTAAAACTTTACGTGTAAGTGAAACGTTGCACTAATGACTGTATCTTGCTGCGTGTCTTGTTACCACTTGCGATCGACGCCAAACTTTAACAACTTGTACAGAAAAACCTGCGCATCGCTGCAAGCTGATACTTCAAGCTGAATGCTTAGTCTTAAAAGAGGAGCTTAACTGGCGCCCAGGGCGTTATAGCCACACTCGGGCGCTGAATATTGACCTCGCAGAGTGTCTCATTGATAGACGTGCCAACATGTTGCATTGGCACTCGTGGTTAAGAGCAAGTAGATATCAAGAAAGTGTCACTTGACTTTAAAGACTGTGAGTATGTGGGTATAGTTAATGTCTGTAAGTTATCGCATGTGATAACTCGTATCTTGTTAGGTAAATGACACATGCAAATTCAGAGCCGGATTAGGATTTTGTAGGCTCCTGGGCTACAGGTACTGTGAGGCCCCTGGGCTACAGGTACTGTGAGGCCCCTGGGCTACAGGTACTGTTAGGCCCCTGAGCTACAGGTATTGTGAGGCCCCTGGGCTACAGGTACTGTGAGGCTCCTGGGCTACAGGTACTGTGAGGCCCCTGGGCTACAGGTATTGTGAGGCCCCTGGGCTACAGGTATTGTGAGGCCCCTGGGCTACAGGTATTGTGAGGCCCCTGGGCTACAGGTACTGTGAGGCCCCTGGGCTACAGGTACTGTGAGGTCCCTGGGCTACAGGTACTGTGAGGTCCCTGGGCTACAGGTACTGTGAGGCCTCTGGGCTACAGGTACTGTGAGGTCCCTGGGCTACAGGTACTGTGAGGCCTCTGGGCTACAGGTACTGTGAGGCTCCTGGGATACAGGTACTGTGAGGCCCCTGGACTGCTGCCCCTGAAGACCATCCCTTAATCCGGCCCTGGATGCAACTAATGTGACATTTTATTGCTGCAACATTTCGTTGTCACTCAACTAAGGCGTCACTTGGGGGAAGCTTGACAAAGCTCCTGGAGAGCGAAACGTTGCCACAATAAAATGTCACATTACTTGCATCTGTGTTCAGCTTACGACTACGTTTCGGTCCAACTTTTCGACGATTCAGTGTCGTTTAAGCATTTTATATTGCATATTTAAGCAATTCAGTGCGGTTTCAAGCATATTTTTATCGCATATTTAGACGATTCAGTCCGGTTTGAAGAGCTTTCTGACATATCTCAATTGTCTCGACTCCTTCCTCTTGTAAGCTTGGTAATGGTCCAAATAGAAGCGAAACGTCGTGATAAGTTTCGCTCTCCCATGTGTGTGTTTCTGGTGTCCCGAATCACTAGTTAAACTAGCGTAATGATGTCGACCACTGTCATTCCCTTCTAAACTGCCAGTTCTTAAGGAGAGTTGCTTGTTTTAGTTGTGTTGCTAAAGTGTCTGTTAGTCTGAAAGAAAGTGTGGCGGAAGTATGTTGCTTGGTGAACGGGGTTTGAAGCTTATCGGCTGCACAGTCACTAAGGCTGCATATAATCTGTTGACATGTGCAACATCTGGATATCTTTATTTGTAGACGTTTCGCCATCCAGTGGCTTTATTAATACAAATTCAAGGACTTAATGGGAAGACTGTAGAAGTATATACATCCTTGAAGTGGTATTGATAATCACTGGAGGGCGAAACGTCTACAAATAAAGATACCCAGATGTTGTACATGTGTCGGTATTGTATACCATTCGTGTACAACCTGTTCACCACCGGTCGAGGATATTTTTGTTCTCAAAATACGAATTAAAACAAACTTTCAGTGTACACGGCCTTGCAAATACGTCTGACTCACCGTAAATATGTGGGTGATAGTTTCTGCACTTCAAAAGGCTAATGGAAATCTGGTGCTACCATTACCACTTACTCTGAGGGAGTTAATAAACCATTAATGTTACCATTACCACTTACTCTGAGGGAGTTAATAAATCATTAATGCTACCATTACCACTTACTCTGAGGGCGTTAATAAATCATTAATGCTACCATTAAAAAAAAAAAAAAAAAAAAAAAAAAAAAAAAAAAAAAAAAAAAAAAAAAAAAAGTTGCTTGTTATAAGTTGTGTTGCTAAAGTGTCTGTTAGTCTGGGAAAGAAAGTTATGGCGAAGTATGTTGCTTGTGAACGGGGTTTAACCATTAATCGGTCCATACCACTATAGGCTGATATAACATCTGTTACCATGTCAACATCTGACTTATTCATTGCTACCATTACGCCATCCAGGCGTTTATTAATACAAATTCAAGGACTTAATGGGAAGACTGTAAAGTATATACATCTTGAAGGGTTAATAATCACTGAAGGGCGAAACGTCTACAAATAAAGATACCCAGATGTTGTACATGTGTCGGTATTGCTATACCATTATGTACATACCTGTTCACTCTGAGGCCGTTAATAAATACTTATGCTACCATTACCACTTATCTGAGAGTTAATAAACTTAAGTTACCATTACCAGCTTACTCTGAGGGCGTAAAAATCACTAATGCTACCATTACCACTTACTCTGAGGAGTTAATAAACCATTAATGCTACCATTACCACTTACTCTGAGGGCGTTAATAAATCACTAATGCTACCATTACCACTTACTCTGAGGGCGTTAATAAATCACTAATGCTACCATTACCACTTACTCTGAGGGCGTTAATAAATCATTAATGCTACCATTACCACTTACTCTGAGGGAGTTACTATGAGTTCCTTGACTATATGACTTTCATGTATTCAAAATTTATCATAGATCTAGATAAAAGAAATATAGCATAATCGTTAATGGAATAAGTTACTGTACAGACATTCCTGTAATTAATGTATAATAGTGACTATATATAAAGTGAAGGTTAAATATACACAAGCGCTAGTTAAGTTTACTTGAGTGTAGAGAGTGGAGTTGTGTAGGCATGGTGATGCCTGCAGCACACACACACACACACACACAATACCAGGTTAATACCGAGTATTTCTCGTGAAGGTCAGAGTTATTACTGACAGTTATAACTGGCGATAATAATGACTGTCAACTTACCCGGTGATTCTTCACGCCAACACGAGGGACGGACCGACGCGGTTATCAAACAACAACAACAAAACTGAAGAGCATTGCGCTTCTTGAAGTGAGTTTGTTTTCGCGCCACGCTTTCTTTGTTTACAAAACTCTTGTGAGGTTGTAAACACTCCGCACGACCATCACTGCCTCTCACTCTACTTCCTTCAATACTTTTTTTTATCGGTGTTTCTTTAAAATTTGCGCAGTATTCTTTACCAGGATATGTGGTCGTCTTAATGGGGCTTTTAGGCCTACTGTGACACCTTCTTGCACTTATATTGTGATATTGCTGATGATTGTCTTTATTGTACAAGTCAGTGAATATTATTTTTTTATTATTAACACAGGTCGTTTCACACCAAGGCAGGGTGGCCCGACAAAGAAAAACTTTCATCATCATTCACTCCATCACTGTCTTGCCAGAGGCACGCCAATACCACAGTTAAAAACCTGCAACATATGAACATCCCTCCTTCAGAGTGCAGGCACTGTATTTTCCCACCACCAGGACTCAAGTCCGGCTTGCCGGTTTCCCTGAATCCCTTCATAAATGTTACTTTCTTCACACCCCAACAACACATCAAGCCATAAAAAAACATTTGGCTCCACTCGCTTCTATATAATACGCTCACGCACGCCTGCTTGAAGTCAAAGCGCCTCGCACACAAAACCTCCTTTCCTAGGACGACCCCTACCCCGCCTTCCTTTCACTACAGATTTATACGCTCTCCAAGTCATTCTACTTCGTTGTATCCTCTCCAGATGTCCGAACCACCTCAACAACCCCTCCTCAGCCCTCTGGATAATACTTTTAGTAATCCCGCACCTCCTCCTAACTTTCAAACTACGGATTCTCTACATTATATTCACACCTCACATTGCCTTCAGACACGACATCTCCACTGTCTCTAGTCTTGCCCATGTTGCAACATTCACCAACCATACTTCACACCCATATAAGAGTGTTGGTACCACTATACTCTCATACATTCCCCTCTTTGCTTCCATAGATAACGTTCTTTGTTTCCACAGACTCCTCAGTGCACCACCCACCTTTTTTCCCTAATCAGTTCTATGATTCACCTCGTCTTTCATAGACCCATCTGCTGACAATTTTCCTCCCAATATCTGAATACATTCACTTCCTCCATACTCCCTCCAGTCTGATATCCAATCTTTCATTATCTAAATTTTTTGTTATCTTCATCACTTTAATCTTTCATATGTTCACTTTTAATTTCTTTCTTTTACATACCCTTCCAAACTCGTCCACCAACCTCTGCAGCTTCTCTCCAGAATCTTCCAAAAGCACAGTGTCATCAGCAAAAAGCAACTGTGACAACTCCCACTCTGTGTTAGATTCTTTATCTTTTAACCCCACACCTCTTGCCAACACCCGAGCATTCACTTCTCTTACATCTCCATCTTTAAATATATTGAATAACCATGGTGATATATATATAAGCCATGTGGGGATGGAAATCTTTTAGCTCAAGATCTTTTGTACTCGTGCGACAGGAGCTATGGGGTATTGCAAGACTAGCAACAGATAATAGGGAGAAAATTCTGTTCTCTCGAAACAGTGGTGTTCATTAGTTGGTTACAGTTCTGTTCTCTCGCTTGTTGTAGTTCTGATAACAGAAATGTTCTTTCGTTAGCAACAGATCTGAGGTAAGAATCTATGTTGGCCGCCGACCTGCCTGGCCTCACTGAGTGAACAGTTCCGCAATGAATGATCCAGTGTGTGTGTGTGTGTGTGTGTGTGTACTCACCTATTTGTGGTTGCAGGAGTCGATTTACAGCTCCTGGGCCCCGCATCTTCGCTGGTTGCTACTAGATCCACTCTCTTCCTGCTCCACGAGCTTTAGTGTGTGTGTGTGTGTGTGTGTGTGTGTGTGTGTGTGTGTGTGTGTGCGCCGCCGCGAAGATTTTACATCCGGTTATTAGTGGGCGCCAATGTGGCCAGCAATAATTATCTTCACACCTGTGAGGCACCAGCAGCGCCTCTCCACCACACTCCACATACAGCCACATTTGAGAGAGAGAAAAAATTCCAGCCTGCATAAAAAAGACAATCGTATATACAGTACTCTCCTATTAAGTACAATGTAGGCGAGTACAGGAGGCAGTTGGTTATAAGGCACTTGGGAAAATGAGTGATACCAGCTTAAGATGTCTTAAAGATTTCTATACACTGTCACTCATCTGTGAGTGAATATACCACCAGTACCAGGCACTATTACTCACCGTACTGTTAACTGTACCCACCATAGAAACAGCATTGGACAACGCTGCTCATCGTGTCCTGGGCAGCTCCACTCATCCTGTGAGTAAACACACCTGATATATAGTACTGGGCAGCGCTGACTCACCTGTGAGTGAAAATAG
Organism: Cherax destructor; assembly: GCA_009830355.1. Classification (NCBI taxonomy): domain Eukaryota; kingdom Metazoa; phylum Arthropoda; class Malacostraca; order Decapoda; family Parastacidae; genus Cherax; species Cherax destructor. Next base: position 11,518 of record WNWK01001818.1, read on the forward strand.
CACCATGAAGATAGGACGCATCAACCCAAATAGCTGACACGTCACTGTTGATGTTAGCTTCAACCTTGGTTGATACAACAACCATGTATCACTACCGTCACTGTTGATGTTAGCTTCAACCTTGGTTAATACAACAACCAGGTATCACTTCCTTCACTGTTGATGTTAGCTTCAACCTTGGTTGATACAACAACCAGGTATCACTACCGTCACTGTTGATGTTAGCTTCAACCTTGGTTGATACAACAACCAGGTATCACTACCGTCACTGTTGATGTTAGCTTCAACCTTTTGTTGATACAACAACCAGGTATCACTACCGTCACTGTTGATGTTAGCTTCAACCTTGGTTGATACAACAACCAGGTATCACTACCGTCACTGTTGATGTTAGCTTCAACCTTGGTTAATACAACAACCAGGTATCACTACCGTCACTGTTGATGTTAGCTTCAACCTTGGTTAATACAACAACCAGGTATCACTACCGTCACTGTTGATGTTAGCTTCAACCTTGGTTGATACAACAACCAGGTATCACTACCGTCACTGTTGATGTTAGCTTCAACCTTGGTTAATACAACAACCAGGTATCACTACCGTCACTGTTGATGTTAGCTTCAACCTTGGTTAATACAACAACCAGGTATCACTACCGTCACTGTTGATGTTAGCTTCAACCTTGGTTAATACAACAACCAGGTATCACTACCGTCACTGTTGATGTTAGCTTCAACCTTGGTTGATACAACAACCAGGTATCACTACCGTCACTGTTGATGTTAGCTTCAACCTTGGTTAATACAACAACCAGGTATCACTACCGTCACTGTTGATGTTAGCTTCAACCTTGGTTAATACAACAACCAGGTATCACTACCGTCACTGTTGATGTTAGCTTCAACCTTGGTTAATACAACAACAGGTATATCTCATACCGTATCATGTTATGATAATCTACTCAACTTGTTACATAGTTAAAAGGTTAATGAGTCACTGTTGATGTTAGCTTACATGCCAGGTGTAATGTTGGAGAGTGTATATCTACTCCTCACTGCTATGTATGTGTAGTGCTTGGAGAGTGATACTTACTCTCACTCGTCATGTTGTGTAGTAGCTTGAGTTATACTACATCCACTGCTACAATGTCAGGTGTAGTGTTGAGTGTATATCTTACTTCACATGCTACAGTCAGGTGTAGTTTGGAGATGTATATTTACTCTACACTTCTACAGTGCCAGGTGTAGTGTTGGAGAGTGTATATCTTACTCTCCACTGCTACAATGTCAGGTGTAGTGTTGGAGAGTGTATATCTTACTCTCCACTGCTACAATGTCAGGTGTAGTGTTGGAGAGTGTATATCTTACTCTCCACTGCTACAATGTCAGGTGTAGTGTTGGAGAGTGTATATCCTACTCTACACTGCTACAATGCCAGGTGTAGTGTTGGAGATGTATATCTACTCTCACTGCTACAATGTCAGGTGTAGTGTTGGAGAGTGTATATCTCTCTCCACTGCTACAATGTCAGGTGTAGTGTTGGAGAGTGTATATCCTACTCTCACTGCTACAATGTCAGGTGTAGTGTTGGAGAGTGTATATCCTACTTACACTGCTACAATGTCAGGTGTAGTGTTGAGAGTGTATATCCTACTCTACACTGCTACAATGTCAGGTGTAGTGTTGGAGAGTGTATATCTTACTCTCCACTGCTACAATGTCAGGTGTAGTGTTGGAGAGTGTATATCCTACTCTCCACTGCTACAATGTCAGGTGTAGTGTTGGAGAGTGTATATCCTACTCTACACTGCTACAATGTCAGGTGTAGTGTTGGAGAGTGTATATCCTACTCTACACTGCTACAATGTCAGGTGTAGTGTTGGAGAGTGTATATCTTACTCTACACTGCTACAATGTCAGGTGTAGTGTTGGAGAGTGTATATCTTACTCTCCACTGCTACAATGTCAGGTGTAGTGTTGGAGAGTGTATATCTTACTCTCCAATGCTACAATGTCAGGTGTAGTGTTGGAGAGTGTATATCCTACTCTCCACTGCTACAATGTCAGGTGTAGTGTTGGAGAGTGTATATCCTACTCTACACTGCTACAATGTCAGGTGTAGTGTTGAGAGTGTATATCCTACTCTACACTGCTACAATGTCAGGTGTAGTGTTGGAGAGTGTATATCCTACTCTACACTGCTACAATGTCAGGTGTAGTGTTGGAGAGTGTATATCCTACTCTACACTGCTACAATGTCAGGTGTAGTGTTGGAGAGTGTATATCCTACTCTACACTGCTACAATGTCAGGTGTAGTGTTGGAGAGTGTATATCCTACTCTACACTGCTACAATGTCAGGTGTAGTGTTGGAGAGTGTATATCCTACTCTACACTGCTACAATGTCAGGTGTAGTGTTGGAGAGTGTATATCCTACTCTACACAGCTACAATGTCAGGTGTAGTGTTGGAGAGTGTATATCCTACTCTACACTGCTACAATGTCAGGTGTAGTGTTGGAGAGTGTATATCCTACTCTACACAGCTACAATGTCAGGTGTAGTGTTGGAGAGTGTATATCCTTCTCTACACTGCTACAATGTCAGGTGTAGTGTTGGAGAGTGTATATCCTACTCTACACAGCTACAATGTCAGGTGTAGTGTTGGAGAGTGTATATCCTACTCTACACTGCTACAATGTCAGGTGTAGTGTTGGAGAGTGTATATCCTACTCTACACTGCTACAATGTCAGGTGTAGTGTTGGAGAGTGTATATCCTACTCTACACAGCTACAATGTCAGGTGTAGTGTTGGAGAGTGTATATCTTACTCCACTGCTACAATGTCAGGTGTAGTGTTGGAGAGTGTATATCCTACTCTACACACACTTTACATTATCGTTGCTACACTGCAGCTGCTGCATCAACTTGTTACTTACACAAGTAACTTTAATCAATCCTCGCCACCACCTCTCTACTCTTCTATTTCCATCTCTCTTACCATAAACAAATATTAAATCTAACACAGTTTACTTGGGGTTAAATCTAAGTTTTTACACGTTAATGTAAACTAACCTAACTTAAACCGAAGTTGTGCTTGTGAGTTTACACTGAGCGTTCAGAAACTGACGTTGTGAATTACCTAAGATAATTGATGCAGTGAGATAGGAGGCCTGGTCTGGGACCGGGCCCTGAGGGCGGTGACCCCCCCAAATTTGACTGCAGTTAGACTGCTTTTGATACCTGTGATATACCTTTTACGGGTTTCGTGAGTTTTCCTCCTCTCGGAGCCCGGCCCTAGGCCAGGCTTGTCTGGTGCTTGTTTGGTCAACCAGATTGTTTGTGCTGGCGGCCCGCTTGCTGGCCCACATATCCGTCACAGTCTGGTTGATGTGGCACCTGGCGGAGGTACTTGTCGAGTTTCCTCTTTAAGACTTCTGTCTGTCTCTGTCTCTGTCTCTGTCTCTCTCTCTCTCTGTCTCTCTGTTCTCTCTCTCTCTCTCTCTCTCTCTCTCTCTCTCTCTCTCTCTCTCTCTCTCTCTCTCTCTCTCTCTCTCTCTTCTCTGTGTCTTTCCTGCCACCATGTTTGCTACCGTGTCTGCCACCGTGTTTGTCACCATGTCTACCACCGTGCCTGTCACCATGTCTACCACCGTGTCTGCCACCGTGTTTGTCACCGTGTCTGCCACCGTGTTTGTCACCATGTCTACCATCGTGTCTGCCACCATGTCTACCATCGTGTCTGCCACCATGTTTGCTACCGTGTCTGCCACCGTGTTTATCACCATATTTACCACCGTGTTTGCCACCGTGTCTACCACCTTGTGTGAACCGTAGTGGTAATAATGGCAGGCCAGGGATCACCAGCCACACACACACTGGGTCTGACTGCTACCATCACATCCTGTCTACAGTGGGGGTAATAGGTGTTGGAGGGGTGGTAGTAGGTGGGAGGTTGTTGTAGTAGGTGGAGGTGGAAGTAGCATGCTGTGTGGGTGAAGGTGGTAGCAGGTAGGGGTGGTGGAAGAGGATGTGGAGGGGTGATAGTGGGTGGGAGGTGGGTGAGTCATAATACCACCCATGATAGTACTCGGCAGATAGACAATTTGGCGTTTGTTGGGGAAGCACAAGCACTGGTGGTAGTAGTTCTTGGGGGACGGTTACGTTGTGGTGGTGGTGGTAGGGGGCTTGTTGCTCAAGGGAGGAGAGGAAAAGGGTTAGGGTGCATTAACCGCCATGTCTCCCTAACTATCCACACACTCTCTCTCTCTCTCTCTCTCTCTCTCTCTCTCTCTCTCTCACACACACACATATTTTTGAAACCAACACGAAGAGTTGTTTGAAGTGCAGAGTCAATAACCTGAAACATTGGAATGAAACTTCGAGGCACGAGATGCAACACGGACGTCTACCTGGATTCTACCTGGAGGGTATTCCGGGGATCAACGCCCACACTGCCCGGTCTACGACCAGGCCTCCCTGTGGATCAGGACCTGATCAATTAGGTTGTTACTGCTGGCCGCACGTAGTCCAACGTTCGAACCACAGCCCGGCTGATCCTGCACCGACTTTAAGTATCTGTCCCGTTCCCTCTTGAAGGCAGCCAGGGGTCTATTGGTATTTCCCCTTATGGCTGGTGGGAGGCTGTTGAACAGCCTTGGGTCCCGGACACTTATGGTGTTTTCTCTTAGTGTACCAGTGGCGCCACTACTTTTCATTAGGCGTATGTTGCATCGCCTGCCAAGTCGATTTCTGAGTGCAGAGAATTTTTTTGTCAAACAGAATTACATTAAAAATGGAAGTACCTGTTGAAGAGAAGACAACAGTCATTGTAAGTATGGGATTCAACTAGATACTAGGCTGGGAGCAAACTGTAAACAACGAGTTCCCTTTGTAACTACATCACGACGATCAGTTGACGACAAGTTAACCAAGTTAATAATAGATAGTGGTAGAAATAGAAGTAGTTGTTGTTGGTTGTGGTAGTCAGCGAGCTACCAGCAGCAACAGCCTGGTTGAGCAGGCAAGCATCAGACGAGCCTGGCCCTAGGCCGGGCTCTGGGAGAAGAACTCTCGTATTTCATCAAGAGTAAGGTAAAGCAATGTTGGGCGCCTACCTGCACCATAGTATGCAAAAGTAGAACTAGTGACGATTAGAAGTAGAAATGTAGACTACTAATAAAAGTAGAGGTAGATTATAACCCAAGCCTTCAATCCACTTCTATCTTATCTCTTACAAATTTCATGCTTGTTGCTTGAGGCCCACTGGTGTGCCCGGGCTTGGAAGAAACGTGGCTTGTAAACAAGGCTGCCCAGCTTTTGAGGCATCTGTGGCCGAGTGGTCTAAAGCGTCACTTGGGGAACCTTGCCACACTCCCTGACGTGGCTTCGGATCATGCTGACTGCGATCTCTCTCTCTCTCTCTCTCTCTATCTATCTATCTATATATATATATATATATATATATATATATATATATATATATATATATACGTATATATATATATATATATATATAGCTGTTCCTCAACATTAAAAATGCAATGTTAATATCGGTGTTTTTTCTGTAATAGAATGTTGTATGTATTATCATTTTTTTTAGTTGTTTTCGGTGTTTGCATGTTGGTGTATGTGTTACTGTCACATACACCAACATACGCGTTAAAATCACAACCGAGAGGACCCGGGTTCAATCCTGGGTGGAGTGAGACGTATAGACAAGTGTGCTTAACACCTGCTGAGTTACCAGCATAGACATGTGTGCATGATATAGCACATAAGTATCTAAGTGACACTTGTGCGCATGATTAGTAACGTGTGTACACGATGACATGTGTACACATGTGGGTAAGAGTGGTACGAGGGACCACTGCAGTTAATACCTTGAGTGATACATAATGTTATTGAAAATAGTATAAAATACCGACAAGTTAAAGAGTAAGACAATTGGGAATCTTTATTGATGAAACGTTTCACCTACACAGTAGGCTTCTTCAGTCAGATACAGAGGAAGCAGGTATAGTAGTGAAATGATGATGTAATCAGTCCATGGTCTGAAACGACTATGGTCGTTCCAGACCATGACTGAGGGACTGACCACCTCAAATCCTTTTTTTACTCCAAGGTTGATGTACTGATTACATCATCTTTATTTCACTACTGCACTGCTGCCTCTGTATTTGACTGAAGAAACCTACTGTCTAGGCTAAACATTTCATCAATAAAGATACCCAAGTGTTTTACATGTGTCTTAATATTCTACATTATGTTGGAATGATGCCTGAGTCTAGCTGGAGAGTATTCCCAGGGTCACCGCCCCCGCGGCCCGGTCCCAGACCAGGCTTCCCGGTGGATGGTCTGATCAACCAGGCTGCTGGTGCCAGCCGCACGAAGTCCAACACACGCACCACAGCCAGGCTGATCAGGAACTGACTTGAGAAACCTGTCCAGTTCCTTCTTGGGAAAGTTGCTCTCGTACACACTCAAGTTTAACAATGACTTGGTAATGTAAGATCTGAACACTTGGAGTTGACTTGGACTTTCACATGAGTTAACAGGGTTATCAAAACTTATTATTCCTTTGGAAGCATTGAAAATGGGTTGGACAAATGTTTTTGTTGGTGGGTTTGGGTTTGAGAAGGACTTGTCTAGTATAGGCCAGTAGGCCTACTACAGTGTTCCTCCTTATGTTCTGAACTAGTCAATCCCTCCACTAACTCACCATCTTCACACACCACTCAACCAACAACTATTCCACTTATTAAATATATAATGTGATCCTAATATAAAGAAGAGATAAAAACAGAAAGTTAGTGACCAAAGAGAAGAACGTTATAAAAATTCTATAGATACTTCACTATTAACTGAACACTTGAACTATTGAAAGAATTATTGTACATCCGTGCATAATGATATTCTCCAGGAGAGATTCTTCAACTTTAATAAGCACTACAGTGAAAACATTTCCCAATATTTTGAAAACTGGGGCAACGTTACCGAGGACAAACATGGGGTTGCCACAAGGTAACTTACAGATTCTAGTAGTGACAATATACTCTCTCTCTCTCTCGTGCCTGGTCACCATCTGGAAAAGACCTGGGCCGGGACAAGACCGGCGAACCTACAACATAGTCAGTCCTCCCTCCACTCACCACTGATCTGAGCCTAGCCAGCTCTGTGCCTTTCAGTCAAATTCTCACCTGTTTATTTTCATTTCCCTTAAAACCACTGTTGCTCTGCACTTATCTAAAAGTAACTAATCAAATATATCCTGGTACACACAGCAGGTTTTTAGATCAGTAAGGTTCTCGTACGAGGTGTCTACTATAACCATCTGAGAAATTCTTAAGGCCAACACTGCAAAAACAATCCAACTGATCTCTCCTTTATTAGCCCAGCAGATAACAGAAGATAAGCATATGTAACATTATATTGAGTTAAAGCACTATTAAGATGACAAACTTCACACCCTCAGATTCCATTACAAGTGTATCGACAAGCCAGGAGTCGGATCACTAGCTAGAGTACAGACATTCGCTAATGTAAGAAATAGTTAACATAGCTTCACATCGCACGGTTATTTTGTATATAAAACTTTTTATACATAATACATACATAGGTATGTCGAACATACCTAAAACATGACATTAATATCGATAACCAATACTAAAACTCCGCAACCCCTCCAATAGGTAACTGAAACACCTATACAATGACATTAAATGCAATCTTAATACATCATTCACTCAACACAAGATACACCTCACCACAAAATATACTCAGGTCTAAACATTATCACACTGTTATTATTGCATTCGTCAGGGGGGAAAATCGCCTGACACGAGTCTTTGTTATATGATGACCTGTTCATAGGTGTTGTTGGCCCACTGTCTGGGGCGAGGCAAGAAGCAACCTCTGCAATGATCTCTTGTGGACGGTGGTGTCTACTGACACACATCTGAATGTGGTAGCTGTTGGCCCTATGGTGGTAACGAGGTACACTGACCGCTTGCTTTCCCTGTCGAACTGAGTGGTCCGAGTGATGGCTGAATGTAAGACCTGTCTTGTATGGGCTGGTAGGCCTTGTCACTGGTTTGAGTAATTATTTGGTGTAAGACCAGTCTTGTATGGGCCAGGAGGCCTGGTCTTACGCAGTGGTTTGAGTAATGTTGAATGTAATAATAATAATAATAATAATATTTTTATTTGGACATGATACAAAGAATTACATTTGGTTATTGAGATTACATGAGGTGTACATGCCAAAAGCCCCTAGTATGCAGGGCATTTTGGGCAGAGTATGACCAATCTAGTATGGGCCAGTAGGTCCACTGTAGTGCTACTGTTTCATATTTTCGTGTGTGCATTTGCAGGCAGGTGCACCCGGCCGACCTGGTGGTGGTGTCAGCAGTACCGTACGCCAGACGGAGTCTTGACGACCGCAGCAGCAGCGGTGGTGGTGGTGGGGGTCGTCTTGGCGCCTCACAGTGCAAGTCACCTCCTCCTCCTCCTACTCTTCCTCCTGCCTCCTCCTCCTCCTCGTCGTCATCGTCGTCGTCTTCCCCCTCCCCCACAACCATCATCACCACCTCCGCCTACCCCACCGCCCCCAACCTGTGTGTTACCGCAGGCAAGATTGAGTTTATTACACCCCCAGGTGAGAGCCTTCATTGTTTCCTTTATTAATCCCTCCCTTCCCCAGAAATTTACTACTACTGCTGCTACTACTACTACTACTACTTAATACTAATACTACGATTGTTACCACTACTACTATTTACTACTACTACTACTTAATACTACTACTACGATTATTACCACTACTACTATTTACTACTACTACTATTACCACTTACTACTGATATTTACTACTACTACTACTACTACTACTACTACTACTACTACTACTAATATATGTGTTGTTATCACAGCATCATCCCTCCCTACTGCTTCATATTAGATAACTACACACTGCGGGTGTACTTAATTTTATTTTTAAATAAAAAAAGCTTAGCTACACTCTTCGTGTGTACTTAATAATCTTGAAATAAAAGTTAAGGTTTAGCTTATATTTTCTTCATTTTTAAGTAGAATCTTTTAACTTCGTGATCAGAACTTGATCTTTACTATGTCCCAGTACTGTACTGTGTCTCAGTACAATGTCCCAGTACTGTACTGTGTCTCAGTACAATGTCCCAGTACTGTCTCGGTACTATGTCCCAGTACTGTGTCTCAGTACTATGTCCCAGTACTGTACTGTGTCTCAGTACAATGTCCCAGTACTGTACTGTGTCTCAGTACAATGTCCCAGTACTGTCTCGGTACTATGTCCCAGTACTGTGTCTCAGTACTATGTCCCAGTACTGTGTCTCGGTACTATGTCCCAGTACTGTCTCGGTACTATGTCCCAGTACTGTGTCTCGGTACTATTTCCCAGTACTATGTCCCAGTACTGTGTCCCAGTACTGTGTCTCAGTACTATGTCCCAGTACTGTGTCTCGGTACTATGTCCCAGTACTGTGTATCAGTACTATGTCCCAGTACTGTGTCTCAGTACTATGTCCCAGTACTGTGTCTCGGTACTATGTCCCAGTACTGTGTCTCAGTACTATGTCCCAGTACTGTGTCTCGGTACTATGTCCCAGTACTGTGTCTCGGTACTATGTCCCAGTACTGTGTCTCAGTACTATGTCCCAGTACTGTGTCTCGGTACTATGTCCCAGTACTGTGTCTCGGTACTATGTCCCAGTACTGTGTCTCAGTACAATGTCCCAGTACTGTCTCGGTACTATGTCCCAGTACTGTGTCTCAGTACTATGTCCCAGTACTGTGTCTCGGTACTATGTCCCAGTACTGTCTCGGTACTATGTCCCAGTACTGTGTCTCGGTACTATGTCCCAGTACTATGTCCCAGTACTGTGTCCCAGTACTGTGTCTCGGTACTATGTCCCAGTACTGTGTCTCGGTACTATGTCCCAGTACTGTGTCTCAGTACTATGTCCCAGTACTGTGTCTCGGTACTATGTCCCAGTACTGTGTCTCGGTACTATGTCCCAGTACTGTCTCGGTACTATGTCCCAGTACTGTGTCTCAGTACTATGTCCCAGTACTGTGTCTCAGTACTATGTCCCAGTACTGTCTCGGTACTATGTCCCAGTACTGTGTCTCGGTACTATGTCCCAGTACTGTGTCTCAGTACTATGTCCCAGTACTGTCTCGGTACTATGTCCCAGTACTGTGTCTCGGTACTATGTCCCAGTACTGTGTCTCGGTACTATGTCCCAGTACTGTGTCTCGGTACTATGTCCCAGTACTGTGTCTCGGTACTATGTCCCAGTACTGTGTCTCAGTACTATGTCCCAGTACTGTCTCGGTACTATGTCCCAGTACTGTGTCTCGGTACTATGTCCCAGTACTGTGTCTCGGTACTATGTCCCAGTACTGTGTCTCGGTACTATGTCCCAGTACTGTGTCTCGGTACTATGTCCTAGTACTGTGTCTCGGTACTATGTCCCAGTACTGTCTCGGTACTATGTCCCAGTACTGTCTAGGTACTATGTCCCAGTACTGTGTCTCGGTACTATGTCCCAGTACTGTGTCTCGGTACTATGTCCCAGTACTGTGTCTCGGTACTATGTCCCAGTACTGTGTCTCGGTACTATGTCCCAGTACTGTGTCTCAGTACTGTGTCCCAGCTTAACCCTTGACTACGATGTCTCAGTCTTGAAGTATTACTCTTAGTGGCTCAGGAAATCAGGGCCCCTGCGGCATAGTCTCAGACCGGGCACACCAGTCTCACATAGACCAGTATCCCAACATACACCAGTACGTTAAGTTTGCAGTCGGTCATAAGTTGCAGTCTCAAGTTATTGGCGCTGAAGGTTTAAAGCCGATGGTTTCAACCATTCACTAATTATCGCATGAAAACTAGTATTACCATTTACTTAATTCCTTAATAAACTTGGCAAAATTACACCTATACAGCCTAAAATAAATTCAAAATTTTGTTTTAAGTAAAATATTTCAGAATTTAAGGTTTCAAGCCAAGTACAAGAGACATTATCCAGTTATTTCACGCAAACCAATTTGCTAAATAAAATTGTGAAATGAAAACTTACACAATGCAAAATTAATGTGAAGCTTCCGTTGAGAAAAAACTCACTAGTTCTAAAAGTTTGAAGCCAATCAGAAGATGCATTCTCCGGTGATTGCAGAGAATTCAACAATTCCAAGGTTATTATATATGATAGTAAACTGGCATATTTGCACCAGCACAGCCTAAACCCAAACGGTATTATTTTTGCTGCATCATCAATCATAAAAAACTGAAGCTGGTCAGGAAGGGCAGACTCAAGTTATTTTACGGAAACAATTATCGGAACAAGAGTAGAAGTTTTCAAGAGGAAACTGTGACACTACCTTCCCAAGTGCCAGATCAACCAGGCTGTGTGGGCCAGTGGGCTGCCACCAACAATAAACGGGTTGAACAGACAACAGAAAAGCCTGGCCCCAGACCAGAATGTAAAAATAGAAAAACTAGAAACAAATTATAGGTATACATATATGTAGTGCTATTTTAAAAATTAAATTAGAAAATTTGTTATGGCCGATGTTGGTGTATATGGAGCGGCAGCAGGTTACATATACGCATGTACACTAGAACTGGCTTTATTGACCAAGTGGGGTATACCAGGCAGACCAAGTGGGGTATACCAGGCAGACCAAGTGGGGTATACCAGGCAGACCAAGTGGGGTATACCAGGCAGACGTAAGTAGGGTAGCCCTGAGCCAAGATATACAGGCGGGGAGGGGGGGAATCCCTTGTTGTTTGGTGGTCTCTCGGCACTGAGGCCGAGAGCTGGACGCCAGGATAGACCTAGGTGCCTGCCCTTTGCCGGGCACTGCCAAAACTAGACCATAGGCCAGCAATTCCCCTAGCGGGAGGTATGTGAAACAGATAAGTAGGCATACTGTCTACAAATTGGCCTCTCCACACTACAGTAACATTCCAAATCTTTTTCTGTATTGGATACATCAGTGTTGAAGGTTTGAAGCCAGTCAGAAGAGGCTTTCTCGAGTTATCGCTCGGAAACCAAAATCAGGAAGGCGAGTATATAAGTGACCAGAGTACATAAGTCAGTGAACATTCCCCTTGTTATATAGTTCAGCAGCGTTGAAACTTTCAACCCGATCAGATAAGGCGTTCTCAAGCTATAAATGAAAACCTTGGAGGAAGAAAAAATCAGGCAACCACATAAAGGTACCCTTTCAGGGATACCTAATTAATTATTAGATACCCCTCTTGGGAATGCCTAGTTAATTTGTAGATACCCTTTTGGGGATACCTAATTAATTTTTAGATACCCTCATGGGGATACCTAATAGTAATAAGTTATTGTTAGTACGTCTCTTTCATTTGTTATATTCATATATTTACTGATGGAGCAATCAAGTGCAGTTTATCTAGAATCACTTCCGGGGGTCACCGCCCCTCTGCAGCCCGGTCCCAGACCAGGCCTCCTGGTCGCTGGCCTGATTGATCAAGCTGTTAGTGCCTGTGCACCACAACCATGCTAGTTAGGAACTGTTTTGAGGAATGTGTCGAGTTTTCCCCTTGAAGACAGCTAGGAATTTGTTGGTGATTTTCCTCATACATGACGGGAAGGCGTTGAAGAGCCGTGGTCATTGGTATTGATGTACACATGAATGTCCCTCGTACTGAGGTACACATGAATGTCCCTCGTACTGAGGTACACATGAATGTCCCTCGTACTGAGGTACACATGAATGTCCCTCGTACTGAGGTACACATGAATGTCCCTCGTACTGAGGTACACATGAATGTCCCTCGTACTGAGGTACACATGAATGTCCCTCGTACTGAGGTACACATGAATGTCCCTCGTACTGAGGTACACATGAATGTCCCTCGTACTGAGGTCACATGAATGTCCCTCGTACTGAGGTACACATGAATGTCCCTCGTACTGAGGTACACATGAATGTCCCTCGTACTGAGGTACACATGAATGTCCCTCGTACTGAGGTACACATGAATGTCCCTCGTACTGAGGTACACATGAATGTCCCTCGTACTGAGGTACACATGAATGTCCTCGTACTGAGGTACACATGAATGTCCCTCGTACTGAGGTACACATGAATGTCCCTCGTACTGAGGTACACATGAATGTCCCTCGTACTGAGGTACACATGAATGTCCCTCGTACTGAGGTACACATGAATGTCCCTCGTACTGAGGTACACATGAATGTCCCTCGTACTGAGGTACACATGAATGTCCCTCGTACTGAGGTACACATGAATGTCCCTCGTACTGAGGTACACATGAATGTCCCTCGTACTGAGGTACACATGAATGTCCCTCGTACTGAGGTACACATGAATGTCCCTCTACTGAGGTACAATGAATGTCCCTCGTACTGAGGTACACATGAATGTCCCTCGTACTGAGGTACACATGAATGTCCCTCGTACTGAGGTACACATGAATGTCCCTCGTACTGAGGTACACATGAATGTCCCTCGTACTGAGGTACACATGAATGTCCCTCGTACTGAGGTACACATGAATGTCCCTCGTACTGAGGTACACATGAATGTCCCTCGTACTGAGGTACACATGCATGTCCCTCGTACTGAGGTACACATGAATGTCCCTCGTACTGAGGTACACATGAATGTCCCTCGTACTGAGGTACACATGCATGTCCCTCGTACTGAGTACACATGCATGTCCCTCGTATTGACGTCGGTGTCCCGTAGCTCGATCGCTAGTGCACTCAGCTCACACACTGAGGTCCGAAGATCGAATCTCCTTCGGTACGGCTGGAAAACATTAGGGACGTGTTTCCATAAGACACCTGCTATCCCTGTTCACCCATCAGTTTAAAATGTGTACCTGGGTGTTAGTCGACTGGTGTGGGTCGCATCCTGGGACAAAACTGACCTAATTTGCCCGAAATGCTCTGCATAACAAGGGGCTTTCTATATACTAGTAGTATGTCATTGATGTCAGCTAGGCCTGTATACCATGTACATGTACTTGGAGTAAATAAAGAATATTATTATTATTATTATTATTATTATTATTATTATTACACATGAATGTCCTTCGTACTGAGGCATATATGTACGTGGAACGTAGTTGCCATCTGGACGCTATTGCTTGTATGCTTTAAATGTTAATATCTTTACTGCTGCTACTGCTATTACTACTCAAGTAGCATTAGGAATAATAGCAATGGTAGTAATAGTTATAGTGCCAGTGACAGTATAGTAGTAGTGGTAATAATAATTGTAGCAATAGTAGTAAGACTATTTTATTGTTTTATTATTTAAATCAATTACCATTATCCATCTGATGTTAATTAATGTTGTTAGACTCGACGTTATCGTCGAGGGCATCCCGGTGTTCAACACTGAAGCTCTCACCACGCACACAACACCGTCAAGACCAGTGCCCGTCCACCACCACAACTCCCTCCTCCCAACAGCCCCTCCATCGGGACCATACCTCGCCTCCCTCCACCCAAGACACACTACGCAAGGAAGCTGGCACATCCCCCTCCACATTCTCCCGTAGCTCAGCCTCTTCCACCACCTCCAAGGACCACACCTGCCTCAAGGTGAGCCTCTTCCACCACCTCCAAGCACCACACCTGCCTCAAGGTGAGCCTCCTTCACCACTCTGTCTGAATTTTTGTTGGGGGTTACGCTAGGTAATTTACACATAATAATTGTATTTATGTGTGCCTGTGCCTAAATGAAGTTACACCTCCAAGGAGCACCAGGTGAGGAGAGATCCTCTCCTGTTTGTACCATTTCAAGAGCTCGCTTTTTCTATTTTTGTTACTTTTAGTGGTTTTATTTTATTTTCATTAGGCAATAGTCTGTCAGTCTCTCTCTCTCTCTCTCTCTCTCTCTCTCTCTCTCTCTCTCTCTCTCTCTCTCTCTCTCTCTCTCTCTCTCTCTCTCTCTCTCTCTCTCTCTCTCATATCCTATTACTTAAAGTAAGAAAATTTCAAATCCCTGTAATTGAGTCTCAGCTACGTACAGCCTTAATGCAATATCTGGCATCAACTTATTTACGTTCAGGAGGTAGTCAGTGCCTGCAGGGGGAGGGTATTTTTTAGAGCATTAGCTTTCCACTGGTCTTTTGAAATGTTAAATTTTAGTGGCGATGCAGTCGTAGCTGACTCGAGGGTTTGGGGTTTATACATCCAGCTTTTCAGTTAACATTACAGTGTGGTTACCATTGTTAATATGTTGGACAAGTTTGAGGACTTCAGTATACAGCATTTATTTTGATTGCTGTTGTACTGGTTGCATGCGAGTTCGTGCGTTCCAGTTACTAGTTTCACTCATTTGTGTTTGCATTCTGGTGTATTCCGTTTCTTTCCTTTTGAATATCTAATTGTTTACTACGTGTTCTTTCCTTGCCGGTTTTTTTTTTTTTGCAAGAGCTTATTACTGGTAAACTATGAAGCAAACAAAACAGGAGCCGAAGAAGACAAGGAGAGCTCCCTGAATGGATTCCCAGCACTGCTCAAGTCCTAATGGCTCATACTAGGCGTTTCTAATAAGCAAATGTATGGTATTATGTAGATGAAGCTATGCCTTGCTTCCGTGGTAGTAGGAAACCAGAGGAGCCTCAGGCAAGCCATCATTAACACTGACACACTACCAGCCACCCAGACTTATCTCTTCCCGGCTTAATTTACATCCGCATGTAGACATTTACGATAAATATAAGCCCATCACAATCTCCATGGGATGGCCATTATGGTGCGTCACCACCAGTCTTACTATTTCAGTCTCTCACTTACTTTAATCAATGGATCAGGTGTTCTACTCTTGTTTGGAAGGAAGTGCAAAATAAACCCAATGAAAAGCAGGGTCGCCGTGGGCGCAATAAGAGAACTCTGTATCAACATCAGTGGCCACAGACTATTCAACATCTTATCAGAAGATATCAGCAACACTGCCGGGACAAGTGTAGAAGTTATCAAGAGGAAACTGGACAAGTATCACCACCAGGTACCAGTGACCCTTGTCGGTTTAGCGCTTTCTTTGATTATAATAATAACCACCAGGTACCAAATCAACTAGGCTGTGTTGGATATGTGGGACAGCGGGCCGCCAGCAGTGTACATAGTGAGGGGAGGTGAGTGTAGTGAAGGTGTACATAGTGATGGAGGTGAGTGTAGTGAAGGTGTACATAGTGAGGGAAGTGAGTGTAGTGAAGGTGTACATAGTGAGGGAGGTGAGTGTAGTGAAGGTGTACATAGTGAGGGAGGTGAGTGTAGTGAAGGTGTACATAGGGAGGTGAGTGTAGTGAAGGTGTACATAGTGAGGGAGGTGAGTGTAGTGAAGGTGTACATAGTGAGGGAGGTGAGTGTAGTGAAGGTGTATATAGTGATGGAGGTGAGTGTAGTGAAGGTGTACATAGTGATGGAGGTGAGTGTAGTGAAGGTGTACATAGGGAGGTGAGTGTAGTGAAGGTGTACATAGTGAGGGAGGTAAGTGTAGTGAAGGTGTACATAGTGAGGGAGGTGAGTGTAGTGAAGGTGTACATAGTGAGGGAGGTGAGTGTAGTGAAGGTGTACATAGTGAGGGAGGTGAGTGTAGTGAAGGTGTACATAGTGAGGGAGGTGAGTGTAGTGAAGGTGTACATAGTGAGGGGGCGACTGTAGTTAAGGTGTGCATAGTGAGGGAGGTGAGGTGTAGTGGAGAGGTAGTGAAGTGATAGTGAGGGAGTGTAGTGAAGGTGTACATAGTGAGGAGGTGAGTGTAGTGAGGTGTCATAGTGAGGAGGTGAGTGAGTAGTGAGGTGCATAGTGAGGAGGTGAGTGTAGTGAAGGTGTACTGTGAGTGAGTGTAGTGAAGGAGGTGAGTGAGTGTAGTGAAGGAGGTGAGTGAGTGTGCAAGTGAAGGAGGTGAGTGGTGAAGGTGTAGTGAGGGATGAGGAGGTGAGTGAGGGTGTAGTGAAGGAGGTGAGTAGTGAAGGAGGTGGTAGTGAGAGGAGGTGAGTGAAGTGTAGTGAAGGAGGTGAGTGAGTGTAGTGAAGGAGGTGAGTGAGTGTAGTGAAGGAGGTGAGTGAGTGTAGTGAAGGAGGTGAGTGAGTGTAGTGAAGGAGGTGAGTGAGTGTAGTGAAGGAGGTGAGTGAGTGTAGTGAAGGAGGTGAGTGAGTGTAGTGAAGGAGGTGAGTGAGTGTAGTGAAGGAGGGTGAGGAGTGAAGGGTGGTGGTGAGTGAAGGAGGTGAGTGAGTGTAGTGAAGGAGGTGAGTGAGTGTAGTGAAGGAGGTGAGTGAGTGTAGTGAAGGAGGTGAGTGAGTGTAGTGAAGGAGGTGAGTGAGTGTAGTGAAGGAGGTGAGTGAGTGTAGTGAAGGAGGTGAGTGAGTGTAGTGAAGGAGGTGGGAGTGAAGGAGGTGAGTGAGTGTAGTGAAGGAGGTGGAGGAGGTGAGTGAGTAGTGAAGGAGGTGAGTGAGAGTGTAGTGAAGGAGGTGAGTGAGTGTAGTAAGGAAGGTGAGTGAGTGTAGTGAAGGAGGTGAGTGAGTGTAGTGAAGGAGGTGAGTGAGTGTAGTGAAGGAGGTGAGTGAGTGTAGTGAAGGAGGTTAGTGAGTGTAGTGAAGGAGGTTAGTGAGTGTAGTGAAGGAGGTGAGTGAGTGTGGTGAAGGAAGTGAGTGTAGTGAAGGAGGCGAGTGAGTGTAGTGGAGGTGAATGAGTGTAGTGAACGGGTGAGTGAGTGAAGGGAGCGAGTGTAGTGAAGGAGGAAAGTGTACATAGTGAGGGAGGTGAATGAGTGTAGTGAAGGAGGAAGGAAGGTGTACATAGTGAGGGAGGTGAGTGTAGTGGAGGAAGGAAGGTGTACATAGTGGGGGAGGTGAAGGAGGAAGGAAGGTGTACATAGTGAGGGAAGAGGTTACTGAGTCTGGCTAAAAGTATTCCTGAGTGCTGCTGCTGCTGCTGCTGCATGACTCACCCAGCCCCCGGCTCTTGTTGCCAACATCTTCACTCATCCCACTCTCTCATCCATACTCATCATTTACTTTCCCTCTTCCCTCCTTTCTCTCTCCCTATATATGTTATATACCCGTATGGCTGGACATATATTGCAGTATAGCCTAAAAATAGCTGTAGCTTTTCATAGTGACAAGATGAACTTGAAAAAGGAAGTTGTTTACAGAAGCAGTTTGTATGGCGGCTCAACAGATGGCGTTACAAGTCTTCAATATTTTATATATCTCATTAATTCATATGGAAATGCTACGCCTAATTGCTCTTTATAAATTAGAATTTGCATATTTATGCATTAGTTTTGTCAATTTTATATGAGCGGTGAGCTTAATTTAGAGTAATGGTGAGGTGTTGATGATGGAGGTTATGGCGAGGTGTAGCAACTCAGGCGGGTGCTTTGTTGTTGTCTGGTGTTGCTGTGTAGTGTTGTTGTTGAGTATTGTTGTTGCTGTGTTGTTGTTGTTGTTGCCACACCTCTCATGCTGCCACCACACCACTCATGACCCTCCAGGCCACCATTATGCCCTGGTGTGCCTCTACTCTGGCTCCGAGGACCAGGTTAAGGCGGTGTGTTGGGCCAGCCAGGAGGGACGATGTACGGACCTCTCTTATTCTAGCAGCTACGAGGTTACTAACTGTACATTACCTATCTTACTACACAACTTGCCATCACTCTTCTCATTACATTAGTCGCATACACTGAGTTTTCTGATATATTAGTTTTATTTTACCGCTGTGGGTTCTCTAAACAAGACAACAGATGTGACTGGTGGCTCATATTACTTTATATGATACCACCATATGGGTGTTTTTCTCTTTCAAATTGAAATTGAAATTTTTATTTCTTTGCAAAGTTTACAATGTGTGATTTACATATTATAAAATATTGTTAAGCACAAAGAAAGTCACTAGCATTCCCGAGCATTTCGGCCAGTATTTCTTTACCTTATTTAGTTTCTTATAATGCATTGCTATATGTGAAGGACACTAGTCATGTGTCATGCGAACCTAAAGCTTCTTAAACATAAACTAAAGAGAGTTACTTTTGGTATATATTAAAAGTAAGAAGCATCATTTAGTTAAATCAACTAGGGTAATCAATTTTTTTTCTGGTGTAAATCCTATGAAGGAAATTTAGGGGTATTTTATATTAGTCTTTATAGTATAACAAATCTATGCAGCGTTTTATTTTTTAATTTTAAATATAAATTGTTTGTAATGTAACACTACCGTGTATTACTTAATGTTATAAAGAACTGTTCTAAATAAATGAAACCCATGTTACTGTCATTTACTCTGGTTAAGTTACCTGGAGTTTACCTGGAGAGGGTTTCGGGGGTCAACGCCCTAGCGGCTCAGTCTGAGACTAGGCCTAATTGGAATTGTTTGTTCAGATTCTGAAGTCACTTTGTCTGATACTTTTTTGGGTTATCCTAGATAATCTACACACGCTGCTATGTATGACAATTTATGTAACTGTATTTAGTGTACCTATACCTGAATAAACTTATGCATGCATGCATGTTTCCTTCCCTATTAAGCACATATGAAAAGAAGATCATTACAGTAAGTCTACTGGCCCATGTACAGCATATCCTCCTCAAACTCAATGATCCTTACTTAAATATTTGTCCAACCTGTTTTTAAAACTACACAAGAAGTTAACTACAGTGAAACAAATTATTCTACTCATTTGCAACTGTTGCCAAACTGGTACTTTTTGTTTATCTCTTTTCTAAATCTTAATTTATTCAACTTGAATCTGTTGTTTCAACCCAACTTTAGGCACTGTTTCTTCCTTGGATACCAGGAGGTAGGCCATGATTCAGCAGAACTTATCATTGGCCATTTAAACCCCTAACAATAGAATCAACAGCTTGGAATATCAGGCATATCGTGTTAGTAGATGGATAGATTTTACACCTTACTATGTGACCCATTTGGGTTTAGTGTTTTTTTTTAAATATACGAGGCTTTAAATCTAACAAACTTTAATTCCGAGAATTACAAGTCGTTTTCCAGTTCACCTCCAAATATACTATTATTTGGATTCCCATTGCTGTATGCAGTCCTAGCAGCTGCCTTCTCTCTTGCAGATATAAATTTTACTCCTAGGCAACTTGAAACACATCAAGAAATCTTTCATTCCTTTTTTTTCTATTCTTTTTCCCATCATCTAGTCATCTCATTATTCCACTTATTCTCACTTACATTAATATTTAGATGTTTTGCTCACTAGGAATTTCTTCTGTCCACTGAAGAAGTGCTGGGTGAGCAAAAAGGTTTCTGAATAAAAGTTCCTCTTACATTGCATATACTGTATAACTTCATTCATAGAAGTACTAGTCCAAAGTTTATCATTTCTGAATACTTGCATCAACTTTTCATTAATCTTTTACATTCACAATATCTACATAGTACATTCCTGTATGGGTAGTGTATTCAGAAAGAAATAATAAAATTTTGATTTATCAAATAACTTGGGCTATAAAATTAGATTTTGCTTTTGCTTTCTCAGATTTTCTCAGTAGAGGTTGATGAAGATGAGGAAAGACAGCCTTTAAGGAACAACTCTCAGGGGGCCACAAGTCCTTGCAGGAACAAGCAACAAGAGCTTGAGAACGGTTCACATGCACCCATCAGCCACCAGAAGAATAACGGTGGTGTCATGGATTCTGGCCAGGTAGGTGCATCCAGAGAAGACACTGATTTACACATACTTTGGAAAAGCTACTGTCTGGCTTTTATAATAGGCTTATTTTATTTGTGAACTTTTTTTTGGCTGAGGTTTCCACATACACAGTCAACCACATGCTCTGCTAGGAGAGGTAGGAATATTACAGGTCAGAGGGTCTTTTGAATTGGGATGTCTGTGCACTTCTCGCAAGACAGTTATTGAATGAGTTATGTTGAATGTTTCCTTTTTTTTTAATCACCCAGCCTTGATGGGAGAGAGCTGGTGTATTAAAAAAATTATCACATCATCTTAGTAGTAATCTGTTTGGTGAATTAGTGTTGTTCAGCAGCTACACTGATACCGAAACCTTATTTTCAGGGAGGTTCTGATGGGCACCAAGTGGAAATTTTACGTCAAGAAAATGAAGAGGTGAAACAGAGACTGGCAAATCTCCAGCTTGAGTTCTCTTTGTAAGTAGTCCAATTAATATGTATTTTAAATTTATTTTTTACTTTGCAATACATACATAACAGTTTATAACAATTTACATGGCAGTGCAGTGTAAATTGCTATAACATTAATTTGTTTCTTGTGAACCAGAGCTGATGCTTTGAAATCAGGTTGATTTTTATATATGATGTTTTGAATTAAAATATAATACAGTACAGGTCAGTCATCACTAATCCGGCATCATTGGGACCTGTAGTGTGCCGGATTAGTGAGTTTGCCGGCTTACAGAGTGGTTAGGTTAGAATACACTTAATTAACCTATCAATAGAGACTCTGCTACATTTTCCTCACTGCTTTCTCCTCCACTGGCTTGCTGCTGTGGATTTACAGCCATCTGCACAATTTCTGAGTCAGTATAATGATGAAATTTAAAATTATGCTAGCCAAAATTAGTGCTGGATTACTGATGGAACTGGATAACTGATTGCTGGATTAGTGATGGCCAACCTGTAGTCTAAAACTTTATTTTGGTATGACTACCTTCTTGTTTTGTGAATAGAAAGGAAAATATATATACTTTTGAAAGTTACTGAGAAATTTTTAGCCTTTGTTACATAAGACACTAGGGAAAAAATTGGTCACATTTTATTTTAGCTCTGCATTTGAGGGGATCTTGATCCAAGGAATTAGACCTCCCCTTCTCTTTCTCAGATCAAATCTGAATACCTTCCATTCCCCATTGTGCTGCATGACCCCTACAGGCTTAGAGCCCCCCATGAATGTAATAATAATTTTAAGTTACAAAAAATTTGTTAACCTCATTATACTTCATCTCTAAAAAGTCTATAATAATGTGAAAATGCCTGATTTCAAAGTTGGGAGAGCCTTGTCAGTCACAATACATTCCCAGATATGTGACTGAAGAATTCTGTCAAGTTTTCATCAGGCAGGATACAGAATGTCAAGCTGTAAACAACACACACCATCAGGAAACAGTTTTGTTGTACTGCATTTTATTATTAGAGTCAAAATATGGCAAACTTATATGTGCCACACTTTCAGGGCCAATTTGCTACTTGTGGCAATTGGCAACAGAGCTGCCCACCCTGGCTCCACAGCATTGGTTTTCAAATTTCTTAAAGTCACAGATCCTATATATTGAAAAAATTCCCTGACCCTTGATGGAAAGGTAAAATTTTAATGATATAAGGCAATTGATGATATAAGCAGTTGATGTTACCTACAATCATATTTAGCCTTCTATATTTGTTTTTGTTGCCATGTATAACAAGGCTGTCTTGAATAAATATGTAGTTCAGGAAAACGTGGCATGCCCCATAGAACCCCATCAAGTTCCCATGGAATTCAAGGGTTCAGATTCAGATTTTTTTATTTCTTTGCAAGTTTACAAAGTGGTTGACATATTGTAGGAAGTATATTTACATTGGAAGTATATTTAATTGCATTTATGGATTTAGAAAAGGCATATGATAGAGTGGATAGGGGAGCAATGTGGCAAATGTTGCAAGTGTATGGAATAGGTAGTAAGTTACTGAAGGCTGTAAAGAGTTTTTATGAGGATAGTGAGGCTCAGGTTAGGGTGTGTAGGAGAGGGAGATTACTTCCGGTAAAAGTAGGTCTTAGACAGGGATGTGTAATGTCACCATGGTTGTTTAATATATTTATAGATGGGGTTGTAAAAGAAGTAAATGCTAGGGTGTTGGGGAGAGGGTGGGATTAAATTATGGAGAATTAAATGCAAAATGGGAGTTGACACAGTTACTTTTTGCTGATGATACTGTGCTTATGGGAGATTCTAAAGAAAAGTTGCAAAGGTTAGTGGACGAGTTTGGGAGAGTGTGTAAAGGTAGAAAGTTAAAAGTGAACATAGATAAGAGTAAGGTGATGAGGGTATCAAACGATTTAAATAAAGAAAAATTGGATATCACATTGGAGAGAGGGATTATGGAAGAAGTAAATGTTTTCAGATATTTGGGAGTTGACGTGTCAGCGGATGGGTTTATGAAGGATGAGGTTAACCATAGAATTGATGAAGGAAAAAAGGTGAGTGGTGCGTTGAGGTATCTGTGGAGACAAAAAACGTTATCCATGGAGGCAAAGAAGGGAATGTACGAAAGTATAGTGGTACCAACACTCTTATATGGGTGTGAAGCATGGGCAATGTGTGGTGTAAATATTATGCAGAAAATTCGGAATGTGGAAATTAGGAGAAGGTGTGGAGTTACTAAAAGTATTTGTCAGAGGGCTGAAGAGGGGTTGTTGAGGTGGTTTGGTCATTTAGAGAGAATGGATCAAAGTAGAATGACTTGGAGAGCGTATAAATCTGTAGGGGGAAAGGGAAGGCGGGGTAGGGGTCGTCCTAGAAAAGGTTGGAGGGAAGGGGTAAAGGAGGTTTTGTGGGCGAGGGGCTTGGACTTCCAGCAAGCATGTGGGAGCGTGTTAGATAGGAGTGAATGGAGACAAATGGTTTTTGGGACATGACGATCTGTTGGAGTGTGAGCAGGGTAACATTTTGTGAAGGGATTCAGGGAAACCAGTTAATTGATTTAGTTGGACTTGAGTCCTGGAAATGGGAAGCACATGCCTGCACTTTAAAGGAGGGGTCTGGGATAGTGACAGCTGGGAGGGACTATTCTCAGCTGTCATATCTGAGCTCCTCTGCAAATACAGTGATTATGTATGAGTGTGGTGAAAGTGTTGAATGATGATGAAAGTAATTTTCTTTTTGGGGATTTTCTTTCTTTTTGGGTCACCCTACCTCGGTGGGAGATGGCCGACTTGTTGAAAAAAAAAAATATTTACATTGGTAGATTATAGTGAGGGTTCACAATGATTTGTAGTGCAAAGAGAGCCAGTATCATGCCTTGGCATTTTGGGCAGTCTAAACTTAATACAGCCTCTCCTCACTTAACGATGTAGATAGGGGCCTTAGACCCCATCGGTAAAGGATTTCGTCGCTAATCAATGAATCACCCCTTACTGACACTTCAAAAGTGTCACCCCCCAAAATTAAAACATTCAGTTTTATGTTTGTTGGGAAATTCCTTTCAATCTGTTTATTATTAATGGTAATACAACATGAAATAGGTCAATGACTTACTTCCAAGATATTCCAGGAAATGCTTACATAGCTGATTACTTGAAAAAAAACAAAAACAAAAAATCAAGAAAATCGCACTTTTTTCAGTCTTTGCATAGGGTAAGAGTGATCTTCTATAGTTACCCGTCAGGGTAGTAACGTTTTCTGTAATGGTCGCGGTCACATTTTTTTATTATTACCATCCACATACCTTGTTCACTGAGTTTAATTAATCATTTATTAAGCTGGCATGAGACACAGAGAATGTAATAATAATAATATAATTGCTCTGGAGTACTTTAGATGTCAGCTACCAAACCTATACGAAATACGTATGACATTTACAGTGCCCCAGAGTGATTATTAATTATACTTTATTATTATTATTATCACCATCGACATACCTTGTTCACTGAGTATAATAATTTCTTAAGCTGCCACGAGAGAGAGAGATGATGTCAACACACAGACGAACACACCAGCTGATCCCTTGACTGTGAACTTCTTTTGTACTTCTTCCATTTTCCTCTTCCAAGTGCTGCTGCACGTCTATTGTGTACCCCATAGTACAAGATAGAGTTAAGTGCAGCAGCACTTGGAAGAGGAAAATGAAAGAAGTACACAGTCAAGGGATCAGCTGGTACATTCGTCTGTGTGTTTACATTCTGTCTTTCTCGTGGCAGCTTAATTAAAAAATGATTAAACTCGGTGAACAAGGTATGTTGATGGTGATGATAATAATAATTAATAAAGATAAAGATTTATTTCTTGTAATAATAACAATCGCTCTGGAGTGCTTTAAATGTCAGCTACGAAACCTATACAAGTGCTGCTGCACTTCTATCTTGTACTATGGGGTACACAATCAAGTTCAAATTTGTACAAATACATATATGTAGTCTTGGAGACTTTAAAAGCTAGTGAACTGAGTGGCTGTAAGAAGGAGATTGAGATGAGTGACCCAAGTTCTCATACAGCATACAATATTTTTTTTTTTTTTTTTTTTTTAACTCATCGGAGAGCCCGTTGTAACTCAGTGTTGTCGGTAAACGAGTATGTCAGTAAATGAGGAGAGGCTGTACATTACTGATTACTTAACACTAGACATACAAAATATAGTTTGATCAGGTTGCATTAATTATGCAATAGGTTATACGTCTATTAAATATATGCTGTTCAACATTTGCATGGGTTAAAATATGAGAATTTATTGTACTTTGAGCATTTACTTTTGGGGTTCTGAGGCTAGGGGAATAACACAGTGAGCAATTATAATTTGAGGTGGTGGAGAGTGATTTGGTAGCTTTGTAGGTAAGTTTAAGTACTATTTAGTTTTGGGTGTGTAGGTGGTTTTTAAGAAGAGTCTTGAATTGATGTGCAGACAGGGTTCCTTTGGTATTCACTGGTAATGAATTCCAAATTTTTGGGCCCTTTATGTGCATAGAATTTTTACATAGTGTGAGATGGACACTGGGAACATCAAAGAGTGATCTATGTTTTGTGTTATGGTCATGTGTCCTGTTAAGGTTGGTCAGAAGTTTGAGTGGAGGGTTTATATTAGAGTGTAGAGTTCTATGTACTATGTAGTAGGCACAATAATAAGTATGGATGTTCTTTATGGTGAGTAAGTTTAGACTTTTGAATATTGGTGGAGTATGCTGTCTGGGGTGGGAATTTGTTATCATTCTGACTGCAGCCTTTTGCTGGGTTATTAGTGGTCTGAGATGATTTATTGCTGTTGAGCCCCATGCACAAATTCCATAGGTGAGATAGGGGTAAATGAGTGAGTGATACAGGGCAAGGAGAGCTGGTTGTGGAACATAGTACCATATCTTTGATAGTATGCCTACGGCCTGCAGAACATTGAAATCCTCTGCCCTAGAGTAGTAGTTCCCAACCTTTCATTTGTGACAACCCCTGTCACTTATTATTATTATTATTGTTATTAACACATCAGCCGTTTCCCACCAAGATAGGGTGGCCCGAAAAAGAAACTTTCACCATCATTTACTCCATCACTGTCTTGCCAGAGGCATGCTTACACTACAGTTATAAAACTGCAACATTAACACCCCTCCTTCAGAGTGCAGCACTGTCCTTCCTATCCAGGACTCAAGTCCGGCCTGCCGGTTTCCCTGAATCCCTTCATAAATATTACCCTGCTCACACTCCACCAGCCCGTCAAGTCCTAAAAACCATTTGTCTCCAATTCACTCCTATCTAACACGCTCACGCATTCTTGCTGGAAGTCCAAGCCCCTCACATACAAAACCTCCTTTACCCCCTCCCTCCAACCTTTCCTAGGCTGACCTCTACCCTGCCTTCCCTCCACTATAGACTTATACACTCGAAGTCATTCTATTTTGTTCCAACCTTTCTACATGTCCGAACCACCTCAACAGCTATAATGAGCTTGATTAATTGGGTCGATAATCAAAGTGGGGAGCAATGATAAAGGCTTTGGAGGCTTCTTTCTTTATTTGCGATATCATGGGTACACAGGCAGTGTGTTAGTGCCCAGGCCCGGGATGGCCATGCCCAGCAAGGGAGAGAGGAGTAGGCCTTGTTGACTCTAGGTGACGTTGGCATGAAGTGAGAGAGAGGCAGGCGTGGGCAGGCTGGCATGCCCACCGCCTTGCCCTCTGGGGAAAACTATGGGAACTATGCATGTAGGCTTACAGTCTACACAGCCCCTCCTCAGCCCTCTGGATAATAGTTTTGGTAATCCCGCACCTCCTCCTAATTTCCAAATTACGAATTCTCTGCATTATATTCACACCACACATTGCCCTCAGAGACAACATCTCCACTGTCTCCAGCCTTCTCCTTGTTGGAACATTCACCACCCATGCTTCGCACCCATATAAGAGCGTTGGTATAACTATACTCTCATACAGTCCCCTCTTTGCTTCCATGGACAAAGTTCTTTGTCTCCACAGACTCCTAAGTACATCACTCACCTTTTTTCCCTCGTCAATTCTATGATCCACCTCATCTTTCATAGACCCATCTGCTGACACGTAAACTCCTAAATATCTGAATACATTCACCTCCTCCATACTCTCTCCCTCCAATCTGATATCCAATCTTTTGTTACCTAATTTTTTTGTTATCCTCATCACCTCAGTCTTTCCTATACAGTGGACCCCCGGAGTTCGTGATTAATCCGTTCCAGAGGGCGTCACGAACACCGAATCTAGCGAACTCCAAATCTATTTTCCCCATAAGAAATAATGGAAATAAAATTAATCCGTTTCAGACACCCAAAAGTATTAAAATAAAATATTTTTGTACATTAAATATACATATGTACATTAAATTACACAGAAAACAATGAGACATGAAGAATAAAACAATAACAACATGTCACTTACCTTTATTGAAGAGTTGTTGATGTGTGGAAGACAGGAGGAGGGGAGAGTATGGAAGAGTTGCTTTTGTTTGGAAGGGAAATCCCCTTCCATAAAGACTTCAGGTACCAAGTCCTTTCCCTGGGTTACTTCCCTTCTTTGTTTTTTAATGCCACTAGGACCAGCTTGAGAGTCACTGGACCCCTGTTGCTCAAAAAAGTGTTCCAGAGAGTTCTGTTTCTGGCGAATGTTTGGAATTGTGCCTGTGACTGGGGTGTGTGTTTGGGGACAGGACAAGATAGTCCTTCAATATTTCACTAATATCATCTATACGCCTTATTTATCTATCACAATTCATCTAATATGGCATAATAAACAGTATTAATAACATAGAAACATGACATATACTCGAGAATGAATAAAATTTCATTACGAATCTGAGAACTGGTGTTGTGGCGTTTGTTGTTGGGTGTATAAGGGCCACTGAAAGATACGCCTTAAATAGTGATGGCCGCCAGACACACGGCGGTGTTGTCAGTTGCCCTATATAACTCCAACAACATTGGAGGAGTTAAGTTTCGTGTCGTCATTTTTCTATCGCTTAATAGCTTAACTTACTTGCTACACTGTTAATGCTACACTTTATTGCTGGCTGGCACTATAGCCTTTATCAACTCCTGCTGCTTTAGTATCATAACATATCATAGAATCACTGAATCACTTAAGAAGACATTCTCCCCTCTCAGCCCTTTACCAAAGGGCTGGCACTAGGAGCTTTCGTGGGGCTCATGGGGGCTTATTTGGCAGTTGCAAGCACTAAAAATAATGGAATAATGGCAAAATGTATGGTATGAATGCGTGGGTGGCGGTCTCTCGCTGGTAAACAATGGCACACTGACTCTGAATGGAGTGTCAGGCCCACTCGGGCCACACATACGAGTCCGAGACGAATCACGAACTCCAAGCAGATCGCGAACACCGAACCAATATTTTTGCGAAAAAATATCACGAACTCCGATGGTAACGAACTCTGGGGGTCCACTGTATTCACTTTTAATTTTCTTCTTTTACATACCCTACCAAACTCATCCACCAATCTCTGCAACTTCTCTTCAGAATCTCCCAAAAGCACAGTGTCATCATCAAAGAGCAACTGTGACAACTCCCACTTTGTGTTAGATTCTTTATCTTTTAACCCCACACCATACTTATATCCACCCACATAAAAATCATGTTCATAAAAATCATAAGTCATGTTCAGGTATTTATTAAATCTAGAAAGCTAAAGGAATTCTAGTTACCATAAGCAAAAAAAGCATTATAATTTAGGAAAGTTAGAGTTAGAGCTAAGGAAGGGGTAGCAATAATGTTGAAGGATCAGTTATGGAAGGAAAAGAGGGAATATAAATGTGTAAATTCAAGGATTATGTGGATTAAAATAAGGGTCGGATGCGAAAAGTGGGTCATAATAAGCGTGTATGCACCTGGAGAAGAGAGGAGTGTAGAGGAGAGAGAGATTTTGGGAGATGTTAAGCGAATGTATAGGAACTTTTGAACCAAGTGAGAGAGTAATTGTGGTAGGGGACCTAAATGCTAAAGTAGGAGAAACATGTAGAGAGGGTGTGGTAGGTAAGTTTGGGGTGCCAGGTGTAAATGATAATGGGAGCCCTTTGATTGAACTTTGTATAGAAAGGGGTTTAGTTATAGGTAATACATATTTTAAGAAAAAGAGGATAAATAAGTATACAAGGTATGATGTAGGGCGTAATGACAGTAGTTTGTTGGTTGTTCAATACTATATTTATAGATGGGGTTGTAAGAGAAGTGAATGCGAGGGTCTTGACAAGAGGTGTGGGGTTAAAAGATAAAGAATCAAATACAAAGTGGGAGTTGTCACAGTTCCTTTTTGCTGATGACACTGTGCTTTTGGGAGATTCTGAAGAGAAGTTGCAGAGGTTGGTGGATGAATTTGGTAGGGTGTGTAAAAGAAGAAAATTGAAAGTGAATATAGGAAAGAGTAAGGTGATGAGGATAACAAAAAGATTAGGTGACGAAAGATTGGATATCAGATTGGAGGGAGAGAGTATGGAGGAGGTGAATGTATTCAGATATTTGGGAGTGGACATGTCAGCAGATGGGTCTATGAAGGATGAGGTGAATCATAAAATTGATGAGGGGGAAAAGGGTGAGTGGAGCACTTCGGAGTCTGTGGAGACAAAGAACTTTGTCCATGGAAGTAAAGAGGGGAATGTATGAGAGTATAGTTATACCAACACTCTTATATGGGTGTGAAGCATGGGTGATGAATGTTGCAACAAGGAGAAGGCTGGAGGCAGTGGAGATGTCATGTCTGAGGTCAGTGTGTGGTGTGAATATAATGCAGAGAATTCGTAGTTTGGAAATTAGGAGGAGGTGCGGGATTACCAAAACCAGAGGGCTGAGGAGGGGTTGTTGAGGTGGTTCGGACATGTAGAGAGAATGGAACGAGACAGAATGTCTTCGAGAGTGTATAAATCTGTAGTGGAGGGAAGGCGGGGTAGGGGTCGGCCTAGGAAAGGTTGGAGGGAGGGGGTAAAGGAAGTTTTGTGTGCGAGGGGCTTGGACTTCCAGCAAGCATGTGTGAGCATATTTGATAGGAGTGAATGGAGACAAATGGTTTTTAATACTTGACGTGCTGTTGGAGTGTGAGCAAAGTAACATTTATGAAGGGATTCAGGGAAACCGGCAGGCCGGACTTGAGTCCTGGAGATGGGAAGTACAGTGTCTGCACTCTGAAGGAGGGGTGTTAATGTTGCAGTTTTATAACTGTAGTGTAAAGCACCCCTCTGAAAGACAATGATGGAGTGAATGGTGGGAAACGGCTGACGTGTTGAAAGAAAGAAAGAATTATTAAAATTTGAGATTATTACTTATTTAGTATTCAACTGAACCCTATGAACTTTTTTCCACCAGTAAAGAAATTTTGACGGCATAATAACCCCCAAGAAAATGGATAGTGCTATCTGGGGCTGGGAACCTCGGCTCTAGAGTTAATGCTGTTCATGACCTGTAGCACACTTATTTCCTTGCAGGCTTGAGGATCAGGTTCAGATGCTGGTGGCAGAGCGTCGAATGGTGGAAGAGCAACAAAAAGTTGAAAAAGAGGCCCAGGAACAAGCATACATCAGTAAGCTGCAGCAGTATCAAGCAACTATTGCTGCACTTGACCATTGCAACACAACTTTAGCAGAAGACCCACCGATTCCACAGACCAAGGTTATTCATAACTGTTTGGCCTAAAGAATTAGGATAAAAATGATGAAACTCACATATGGAATAGTACTTAAGAAAGGTCATGGTATTATGATGGAAGTAACATTACTTTGAGAGAGGTGGAGTGCTATTGGAAATAGCTTTTGTCTATTTTTCACTACTTTTCAGAGGTTTTATAAGTTCCCTTTAGTTACTAGAAACAGTCATGCTATTGGAATGATAGGAAGAATACATTCTTAGATTCTTCCTTTGGCTAAATGTCCAGCATTATGTGTGAGACTTCATAATGATTGAAGCATTTGAGCTTTACCAGAAATCCTTCATCAAATGTTGGAAGCTGATTATGTGATGAAATAAGTGCTTTTAAGCATCTCTAGATACAGTCTTGTGTATTTTTAAGTAAGATGTAGTAGTTTGACCTTGCAGCATTCACAGATGTGTTCACATTGCAGGGTGTTTGATCATCCATCCTCATTATGTATCTGGTTGTACATAATAATCTAGACCTGAAGCTACTTTATACCGTACTGGTAGTAATGTTACTGCCCTTCTAAGAATGATATAGTGGACAGTTTCCTTACTTCTGTGAGCAGCATATGTAGAAAGGGTTAAGATTAGGAGCAAATAAGGCGATAAAAGGGTAAATTATATAGCATAGAGAAGAATATAGTACAGTGGACCCCCGAGTTTCGGTCACCTCGGAAATCGAACAATTATGTAAGTGTAATATTGTAAGTGCTTTTGTAAGTGTATTTTTTGGGGTCTGAAATGGACTAACCTACTTGACATTATTCCTTAAGGTAGTAAATTCGTTCGGTAATGGCACTTGAGCAGCCTTCTGGAATGAATTATGATCAAAACTCGGGGATCCACTGTATTTGTTTATAAGCCTTTTTTTTTTTTTTTTTCAATGAACCGGTCATATCCCACTGAGGCAGTATGACCTAAAAAGAAAAATGAAAGTTGCTCTTTTTAAATTTAGTAATGCTCTGGCATTTT
The DNA here is from genome assembly GCA_009830355.1 of Cherax destructor. Classification (NCBI taxonomy): domain Eukaryota; kingdom Metazoa; phylum Arthropoda; class Malacostraca; order Decapoda; family Parastacidae; genus Cherax; species Cherax destructor. The sequence goes on from WNWK01001818.1 coordinate 43,381, forward strand.
AGTTACCTCTTACGACACGCATGAAAGGCCTATTTGATTTCAGGATATATATGCAAGAGTTATGTTACTAACATCAGTTATTCCCCATTATTTTTATGCCTTTTTTCTATAAGGTATCACTAACATTTCAATATTTGAAATCATCAGGTATAGTAAGACAATGTTTTTATAGTTTGTTGTGTAGTAAATGTTGTAGTCAGCTTTATTCGACTATTATGGGTTCAAAAAATGATCTGAGAAAGGAAATAAACTATACTAAGTTTGTTTTGTATGTTGTGTATGCCTCCAATAAGGTCATTGTTATTTAGGATGTCAAAGTTAGTGTGTATGTGCGTGTTAGTGTGCATGTGGGGGTGTCATTATTTATTTGTAATTATATATTAAAGATTGGGAAGGAGAGGAAGCTCTAGCTTATGGTCAAACTTAATTTTTGACCAGCTAGTGTGAAATAGCTTTGTCATATCTACTTTTGAACCCTTATATAGATTTGGGCTCCACTGTAATATTGTATAGGTCATTTCACTTCTTTAGTAATATAAAGATTTTATTAGAAAATTCTGTAGTTCTTTTTTTTGTGTGTGTGAAACTGCCAACAGTGCACTCTTGTTATAGTTACTCGTAGAAAGAGCCTGTCCTTGTGTACCCTGTCCATGTCCTTTAGTATTTTGTATATTGGAATTGTATTGTTATCGGTATCACTATACCACTTCCACCTTGGGTGAAGTTGTTGGGAAAGCTGATGTAACATGATCAGGTCATATTACATTGCCTAAATTTCATGCATATTTCTCTCTCTGTAATTTTAAGTTGTGTATTGTGTGCTGAAATTGTTTCCCTACCTGTATAAATACATTTATTTTGTATACTATTGTAATAAAAAGAGATAAACAGCATAGGACTTAAATCATTTTTATGGTTATAACATGTGTAACATTGTAAGGTTAACCCCTAAACTGTGGCATTCCTGCAATTAAAAATTCCTTTGTGTGTAAGGAAAGATTAAAAAAAAAAAAAAAAGATGTGAGTAAACATACATTATTATATATACACATGGAAAATTCTCGAGGGCTTAGTACCAAACTTGCACACAAAAATCACTCCGTACGAAAGCAAAAGACTCGGCAGGCGATGTAACATTCCCCCAATGAAGAGCAGGGGTGCCACTAGCACGTTGAGGGACAACACAATAAGTGTGAGGGGCCCAAGATTGTTCAACTGCCTCCCAGCATACATCAGGGGGATTACCAACAAGCCCCTGGCTGTCTTCAAGCAGGCACTGGACAGGCACCTCAAGTCGGTACCTGATCAGCCGGGCTGTGGTTCGTACGTTGGACTGCGTGCGGCCAGCAGTAACAGCCTGGTTGATCAGGCTCTGGTCCAACAAGAGGCCTGGTCACAGACCGGGCCGCGGGGGCGTTGACCCCTGGAATTCTCTCCAGGTAGACTCCAGGTAAACATGTTTTAGTACTTCAGACATGGGGAAATGCTTAGGCCAACATTTCTCTATTTGGAATATCTGGTAATTTTTTTTCACCATACCAGCCATCTCTTTTTACTATTTTTGTCTTCCATGTACAAGGAATACTGGTTTTTTTTTATTTTCAATGAATCAGCTATATGCCACTGAGGCAGGGTGACCTAAAAAGAAAAATGAAAATTTTTCTTCTTTCAACAAACCAGCCATATCCCACCGAGGCAGGGTGGCCCAAAAAGAAAAATGAAAGTTTCTCTTTTTAAATTTAGTAATGTATACAGGAGAAGGGGTTACCAGCCCCTTGTTCCCAGCATTTTAGTCGCCTCTTATGACACGCATGGCTTACAGAAGAAGAATTCTTTTACAATTTCCCATGGAGATAAGAGGAAACAAAGAATAAGGACTATTAAGAAAATAGAAGAAAACCCAGATGTAAAACAATTAAAAGTTTCCGTTTCACACTCACTTGGCAGGACGGTAGTACCTCCTTGGGTGGTTGCCGTCTACCAACCTACTGCCTATGACGAAATGCTTATATTATAATTATTTCAGAGTGTAATACTTTTCAGAACATGGAAATAAGTCACATTGTTTGACTACTGAGTTATCCTGGGTTAAATATACTTAGTGTGCTTTGTGGCTAAATTCCACTGTTAGTACAGTGGACCCCCGAGTTTCGTAAACCCCGGAAATCGTACATTTATGTAAGTATAATATTGTAAGTGCTTGTGGAAAAGTATTTTTGGGGGTCTGAAATAGACTAACCTACGTGACATTTTTTCTTAAGGGGGTAAATTCGTTCGGTAATGGCACTTGAGCAGACTTCAGGAGTGAAGTTTTTACGAAACTCGGGGGTCCACTGTATCATGAAATTAAGATGCTATAATATTTTTCATCGATCAGTTAATTATTTGAGTAGAGTACTGTACATGTTGAAATAGACTCATATAAACAGGATTGTTTCAGACTACAGTAGATTAGTTTTTAAGCTTTTACGGTTGTTAACAGTATTTGAGAGGTTTTGTGCTTATCGTCTTATACAGTGTAATGTTGGGAAGTACTGTAATCCTAGTTTCTTCTTCCTATTAAAATCCAAAATTTCCCTTTCCATCGTATTATATGTTTCTCATTTATATGGATTGGCATTCTGTTTCTTAAAAGTTTATGGTGGTGTTTATTCTTTCTTAGTTTCTTCTGAAAGTTTTTGCTGGTACTGATGAAGAGACTGCTGAGTACTTTTACTTTTACCAAAAGTTTTGATCAGTGAATGAAAAGTTGTTGTAAACCCAACAGCTTCATTGAAAATGCAGTTTTAAGTTTAATATTAATCATTTATATGTACAGCATACAAGTTTAAAAAAAAGTTTAATGAAAGATTAACATTGATTTCTTTATTCTTAATATTTTGTCATTTGATCCATATTTAGTTTGAAATTTTGGTGGTTATCATTTGATTTGATATCTTTTTGTGTGTGTGTGTGCTTCAAATGCAATCTTTGTTACTATGACCTCTCAAGGGAGGTTCCTTGATGCCTATAAGGGGCTCTTGATCCAAGGAATTAGACCTGACATTCCTTTAGCTTGAACTTCATAACCTCCCATTTCCCCAGGTGCTGTATGACCCCCATTGGCTTTAGTGTTCTCCATGAATATAATAATATATCCCCATTTGTACCTACTCACGTTTTTCTTATGTGGCGGTTGTTATGCAGTGAAGTTTACAGACATTATTTCAGGACATTGATCATATATTACTTTATTATTAGTCATCCAATGCCAGGGAAATGGGAGGTAATTAGGTTTGATTCATGGAAGATGTGGGTAGCTTTTCCTTGAAGGGCCCACATTTGATGTTGCAAAGTCTGCTTTATTATTTTTTCCCTTGATTATAGATTGTATTTCATATAGTGATTTAGTCTTCATACCCCCATGGAAGCAATGACAATTGGATACTTTATCTTAAATTTGTAACCAGTTTTTCAAGCTTCATTTATTTTGTTTTATAAAATAAATGAAGAACTTCTAATAATCATGTTATATATGCTTTAAATACAACTTTTTAGCAATCTCACTACCAACACTAGATTTGTTTATATTCATTCTAATGTCTATTTTTTTTTTTTTTTTTGAGTCAAAGCCTCTTTGTCTGTGTGTGAAGTCACAGTTTACTGCATTAGTGGATTTCCTTATGAGACATCATTGTCTTACTCCAGAAAATATTTCACTGGGAAGCTAAAAGCAGTGAATGATTGATGATCATTAAGAATAAAATTCAGCATGATCTGATATGGTACATGTAATTTTTCTTGTAGGAAGAAGGTTGGTAGACAGCAACCACCCAGGGAAGTACTACCGTCCTGCCAAGTGAGTGTAAAACGGAAGCCTGTAATTGTTTTACATGATGGTATAATTGCTGGTGTCTTTTTTTCTGTCTCATAAACATGCAAGATTTCCGGTACATCTTGCTACTTCTACTTACACTTAGGTCACACTACACATGCATGTACAAGCATATATATATACACACACCCCTCTGGGTTTCCTTCTATTTTCTTACTAGTTCTTGTTCTTGTTTATTTCCTCTTATCTCCATGGGGAAGTGGAACAGAATTCTTCCTCCGTAAGCCATGCGTGTCATAGGAGACAACTAAAATGCCAGGAGCAAGGGGCTAGTAACCTCTTCTCCCGTATACATTACTAAAGTTAAAATGAGGAACTTTTGTTTTTCTTTTTGGGCCACCCTGCCTCGGTGGGATACGGTTGGTTTGTTGAAAGAAGAAGGAAGAATGTGTGTGTTTTCACTTGGGAAGAAAATTTTTAAGGCCTCTTTGTTTGTCATTCATATCACATTCCTAATTATGTGAAGTACAGTAGATAAGGCCTTAGATAAAACACTGCCCAAATGCATAAAAAAAACATTTTGTTTGTGTTAACATCATATGTTTTTTCATCTTAGTTAAAATATTTAACACAATTATCTAATTCTTTGGCTAGTGTAATATAATGATTTTGTTTATATTCTGAATGATTTTGTATTTCTTGTAAAATTTGTAGTTATTCTTCTTTTCTTACTTAAATATTTGCCTCGTATTATAAATGTCATTTTAATCAAGCTCATTAATGGCAGCATATATATTTAGTTTGTACTAAATTGTTAAAAACAACCTTTGTGGTAGTTGACATCAGTCCACTTTGTTAGTCATATGAAGTGCATGACCAAGAAAGCATTTGCAGTATCCTTATATAAATTACTTATTTCTAAAGAATATTTACTTTGTTACGTACAGTGGACCCTCGGTTAACGAATACCCCGGAAATCGTGCAATTATGTAAGTATAATTTTGTAAGTTCTTGTGGAAGTGTATTTTTGGGGGTCTGAAATAGACTAACCTACGTGAAATTTTTCCTTAAGGGAGTAAATTCGTTCGGTAATGGCACTTGAGCAGACTTCAGGAGTGAAGTTTTTACGAAACTCGGGGGTCCACTGTATTGTAGTTTGAATTTAACACGTTTTCCTATATGAGAATGTTGCCCTTATAATTTTTTTTTTATTATTAGTGAAGATCACATATTCTATTTCATTATCATGATTCACCAAGTCATGAAGAAGGAAGTTTTCATGCAGTAGTCTTTCTTCCTTATTATCTAGTTTGATTATGATAGTGACCTCACTCTCCTTTCTGTATCAGCATTCATTATACAAACTGTTGTATAATGATTTAAGATTAACTGCATGTACAGGAAACAGATATTATAGCAGTATCCAATGTGGGATTAATATGTGTAGCATATTTGTAACTCCTAGCCCATGCTAAGAGTTGTAAATTTGCTATTCTTCTATTTTCATTATTTTTTCACATGACCTTGTGTGTCAACTTGAGTCTAATAAATAGCAGAGGCATCTGCAATGATTGGACCAGCTTATTTGATATCTCACAGCTGCTGTTCACTCTATTAGTATTAGTTTTGTTCATTTATATTGCACTTTAATTTAGTGTACACTGTGGATAAGATGTGAATGGTAGGTTGCATATGGAATACAACATATACATATTGTAATTTATGTTATACAGTATCATACAGTATACGTATTTCTATTGCTTATCTATATTGGTTGACGCTGAAAATAAAGTCAGCGGAATATCTTCACCCATTTTGTTTTTGCACAGGTTGAAGGGTGCCAACCCCAGGAGGCCTATACTAATGACTCTGTTGTGCAGATGTTGGCTGAGCGGTGTCACACCTTGGAGCAAGCCAACAAAAAGCTACAGAACGAAGCTCGTGCTCAGCAGCAGCAGTATGAAGTTTGCCTTGATCGCGTAGCTACTCAAGTTGTTCAGGCACTTCTCTCACAAAAGGTAAAACATAATAACTTCTGGTGTGCGAGTGCAGATTTTTTGACGATTATGTTATAGTAGCTTTAGTAGTTGTTAATTGTGTTGATAGCATAAAAAATTTTGTGATGCTTGAAAAAATCCATTAAAAAATTTCATTACTGTCAGTTTTTAAGCTAAGTGGAAATTTGAAAGCAAAATTAAATTTATAGTTTTTTGTAGGCATGATATGGAATACGTTTTGTTAAAAGACCATGACTTACGAGCACACTTTTAATTTCAGTGCATTAACTTATCTATCCATATCTTTGTATAAGGTATTGTGAAAGTTGGCCTCTCAGAATATCCTTATCCTTCTTTATCTACAGCATTTTCCATTCTTTCCTGGTGAGTGCCTTTCCCCACCTTGTAGAAGTGGGAAAGGAGTTTTATGGTAAATGATGCGGTGATGGGGAAGTGGAGCAGAATTCTTCCTCCATAAGCCATGCATGTTATAAGAGGTGACTAAAATGCTGGGAGCAAGGGTATAGTAACCCCTTCTTGTGTATAAATTACTAAATGTAAAAAGGAGAAAAACATTTATTTCTTCTTTTCGGGTCACCCTGCCTTGGTGGGAGATGGCTGGTGTGTTAAAATAAGAAAAGAAATGATGCACTGAGTCTATATGATCACCTCCATTAATCTTGCTCTATTGGGGAAGCCTTTGTGACCACCTCTCATCAATTTATTATTTATAAGAAAGAGATGATTGCTGATGTTATGAATGAAAAGAAGTTGGATGTCCTGGCCCTAAGCGAAACAAAGCTGAAGGGGGTAGGCGAGTTTCAGTGGGGAGAAATAAATGGGATTAAGTCAGGAGTATCTGAGAGAGTTAGAGCTAAGGAAGGGGTAGCAATAATGTTGAAGGATTAGTTATGGAAGGAGAAGAGGGAATATAAATGTGCAAATTCAAGGATTATGTGGATTAAAATAAGGGTCGGATGCGAAAAGTGGGTCATAATAAGCGTGTATGCACCTAGAGAAGAGAGGAGTGTAGAGGAGAGAGAGAGAGATTTTGGGAGATGTTAAGCGAATGTATAGGAACTTTTGAACCAAGTGAGAGAGTAATTGTGGTAGGGGACCTAAATGCTAAAGTAGGAGAAACATGTAGAGAGGGTGTGGTAGGTAAGTTTGGGGTGCCAGGTGTAAATGATAATGGGAGCCCTTTGATTGAACTTTGTATAGAAAGGGGTTTAGTTATAGGTAATACATATTTTAAGAAGAAGAGGATAAATAAGTATACAAGATATGATGTAGGGCGTAATGACAGTAGTTTGTTGGACTACGTATTGGTAGATAAAAGACTGTTGAGTAGACTTCAGGATGTACATGTTTATAGAGGGGCCACAGATATATCAGATCACTTTTTAGTTATAGGTACAGTGGGAGTAAAAGGTAGATGGGATACAAGGAAAATAGAAGCAGTAAGTAAGAGAGAGGTGAAGGTTTATAAACTAAAAGAGTAGGCAGTTAGGGTAAGATATAAACAACTATTGGAGGATAGATGGGCTAGTGAGAGTGTAGGCAATGGGGTCGAAGATGTATGGGGTAGATTTAAAAATGTAGTGTTAAGAGTGTTCAGCAGAAGTTTGTGGTTACAGGCAAGTGGGTGCGGGAGGGAAGAACAGCGATTGATGGAATGATGATGTAAAGAGAGTAGTAAGGGAGAAAAAGTTAGCATATGAGAGGTTTTTACAAAGTAGAAGTGATGCAAGGAGGGAAGAGTATATGGAGAGAAAAAGAGAGGTTAAGAGAGTGGTGAAGCAATGTAAAAAGAGCAAATGAGAGAGTGGGTGAGATGTTATCAACAAATTTTGTTAAAAATAAGAAAAAGTTTTGGAGTGAGATTAATAAGTTGAGGAAGCCTAGGGAACAAATGGATTTGACAGTTAAAAATAGGAGAGGAGAGTTATTAAATGAGAGTTAGAGGTATCGGGAAGATGGAGGGAATATTTTGAGGAGTTGTTAAATGTTGATGAAGACAGGGAAGCTGTGATTTCGTGTATAGGGCAAGGAGGAATAACATCTTGTAGGAGTGTGGAAGAGCCAGTTGTGAGTGTGGGGGAAGTTCGTGAGGCAGTGGGTAGAATGAAAGGGTGTAAGGCAGCTGGGATTGATGGGATAAAGGTAGAAATGTTAAAAGCAGGTGGGGATATAGTTTTGGAGTGGTTCATGCTAATATTTAATAAATGTATGGAAGAGGGTAAGGTACCTAGGGATTGGCAGAGAGCGTGTATTGTTCCTTTGTATAAAGGCAAAGGGGACAAAAGAGAGTGCAAAAATTATAGGGGAATAAGTCTGTTGAGTGTACCTGGTAAAGTGTATGGTAGAGTTATTATTGAAAGAATTAAGAGTAAGACAGAAAGTAGGATAGCAGATGAACAAGGGGGCTTTATAAAGGTAGGGGGTGTGTAGACCAAGTGTTTACAGTGAAACATATAGGTGAACAGTATTTGGATAAGGGTAAAGAGGTTTTTGTGGCATTTATGGATTTGGAAAAGGCGTATGATAGGGGGGATAGGGGGGCAATGTGGCAGATGTTGCAGGTGTATGGAATAGGAGGTAGGTTACTGAAAGCAGTGAAGAGTTTTTATGAGGATAGTGAGGCTCAGGTTAGAGTGTGTAGGAGGGAGGGGGACTATTTCCCAGTAAAAGTGGGCCTTAGACAAGGATGTGTGATGTCACCATGGTTGTTCAATATATTTATAGATGGGGTTGTAAGAGAAGTGAATGCGAGGGTCTTGGCAAGAGGTGTGGGGTTAAAAGATAAAGAATCAAATACAAAGTGGGAGTTGTCACAGTTGCTTTTTGCTGATGACACTGTGCTTTTGGGAGATTCTGAAGAGAAGTTGCAGAGGTTGATGGATGAATTTGGTAGGGTATGTAAAACAAGAAAATTGAAGGTGAATATAGGAAAGAGTAAGGTGATGAGGATAACAAAAAGATTAGGTGACGAAAGATTGGATATCAGATTGGAGGGAGAGAGTATGGAGGAGGTGAATGTATTCAGATATTTGGGAGTGGACATGTCAGCAGATGGGTCTATGAAGGATGAGGTGAATCATAGAATTGATGAGGGGAAAAGGGTGAGTGGAGCACTTCGGAGTCTGTGGAGACAAAGAACTTTGTCCATGGAAGTAAAGAGGGGAATGTATGAGAGTATAGTTATACCAACACTCTTATATGGGTGTGAAGCATGGGTGATGAATGTTGCAATGAGGAGAAGGCTGGAGGCAGTGGAGATGTCATGTCTGAGGTCAATGTATGGTGTGAATATAATGCAGAGAATTTGGAGTTTGGAAATTAGGAGGAGGTGCGGGATTACCAAAAATATTATCCAGAGCTGAGGAGGGGTTGTTGAGGTGGTTCGGACATGTAGAGAGAATGGAACGAGACAGAATGACTTCGAGAGCGTATAAATCTGTAGTGGAGGGAAGGAGGTTTTGTGTGCGAGGGGCTTGGACTTCCAGCAAGCATGTGTGAGCGTATTTGATAGGAGTGAATGGAGACAAATGGTTTTTAATACTTGAGGTGCTGTTGGAGTGTGAGCAAAGTAACATTTATGAAGGGATTCAGGGAAACCGGCAGGCCGGACTTGAGTCCTGGAGATGGGAAGTACAGTGTCTGCACTCTGAAGGAGGGGTGTTACTGTTGCAGTTTTATAACTGTAGTGTAAAGCACCCCTCTGGCAAGACAGTGATGGAGTGAATGATGATGAAAGTTTTTCTTTTTCGTGCCACCCTGCCTTGGTGGGAATCGGCCGATGTGTTAATAAAAAAAAAAATGTAACCATGCCCGCCCAACTGTTGGTGTCTCTGACAGCATGTTTCCCTGGAAAGATGACAAAAGCTTTTTTGCAATTCTAACAAAACATACATAGCCAGTTATAAAACTATGTCATTACGAGACCTATCTCTTAAAGTAATCTTTCTCTTTCCCATTCACTGAAATAGGTGTCTTCCTATCATTAAACCTTCCCTCTCCCAGCACTTCTACAATCATACAATCACACCTACTCCCTAGATGTCTTAACCATCATAAGAGTAATTAGTTTGACCCAGTTTAGTACCCAACACTGCACACCTGTGGGGTTCTCTACCATTACACACGTTGCCTACACCTCTTGATTTTTCCTTCATACCTATTGAAACTACATGCATTCTTGAAAGATATTATTTCAATAGTATTATTTTTAATAAAACAAAGAGTCCAGAATTACATTTGCAGGTTTGTGTATCACAAAAATTTGTAATTTGCTCATACCAGAGATAAAGTATGTATAGAATTTGGATTGCATTAACAAGTAAATACAGTGGTACCCCGGATTTTGTACAGCTCCCAACTCAAACAATTATGTAAGTGTATTTTGTAAGTGTATTTTTGGGGGTCTGAAACAGACTAATCTAATTTACATTCGTCCTTATTGGAACAAATTCGTTTGGTAACGGCACTCGAACAGCCTTCTGGAACGAATTATTGACGAAATCCTGGGTACCACTGTACTTGTGGGTGGTAAAAGACATTATACGTACAAGGAAATAGAGGAGAATAGACAAAGAATACAAAAAATTGTTTATGGGGAAGTGCCAAACCTATATGGGTCTTACAGTGCCTGGGAATTGAGACAGTTCAAGAATCCTTAACCTGTATCAAGGCACCTTTTGAAGCAATGACACTTGCAGAAATGGAGAAACTGTAACAAATCACAAGTGGGCTAAAGAAAATAGCCATCACTGGAACCTCTTTTCTTTTCTCCATGGTAGTACTTTACTGCTGATAAAGGCCAGCTGGTTTATCACTCATTTATTTATAATTAATATTGGAAATTAGCTTAGAAATTTTTAGCCAGGATAAAATTATAAGACTATCTTGTGGCCATATGATATTTAACAGAGTCATCAAGAGCAATGTATCAAGTTAGCCCACCAGGTGAAGGACTTAAGGAGACAGAATGCTGCCTTGTCTTCTCTGGTGGGGCCAGTTGGGATGCGACAAACTCTGCCTTGTTCTCATCGTCATCGTTGCCCACCACCCCCACAAGCACATCAAACAAATTTTTTTAGTTTACCAACATCACTCTCAAAAAACAAACAGGTAATATAAGTGGAAGTTTTGTACAGGTATATTTATAAGTTTTTTGAGAATATGCTAATATGTACTACTTTGTTTTAATACACATTACAGTAATAGACAGATTATTAACTCTAGATGTCAATTATTTTTTGGTTGGCAATTGTAAATTTCTTATAATTAAATAACTGATTAAGTTTGTTAACCAATATACAACAATGCAATCTTGGCATTTAATTTAAAAGTTGAATTTTCAGCAGTTTTCTGCTCTTATAGGTATTATTTATTAATTTACAGGTTTTTTGTTGTATAGCAAACAATAATAAAAATTGAATATCAGTGGGGATTTAGTAGAGTAGGAGTGTGAGGATGTTTCAACTCAAGAGGGCTATCTGAACTGTGATGTCAGCACCCTTCTAGCAAAACATTGATGGATGGAGTGAGTGACAGTGAATGCATTTCCTCTTATTGGGGTTGCCCTGCCTTAGTGGGAGACAGTCAGTGTTAAAATAAATTTCCTTGCTTTAAGTCACCAGCATAAACAACAATTGCAGAATTATAGCTAAGGTAGACACAACATGGGCATATGTAATTGCAGTGTAACATATGTTACTGAGCTTTAGCAAATGTTCGATTTAATACACTTTATTACTATTTTCTCTTCAGCTATTTTTATATAGGTGTTCTATATAATGTAGGCTTCATGTAAGTTATAAAAATTTGGGAAAACATTAGTTAAGGAAAAAATTGTATAGCTGACTCGACAGACACTAGAAATGCTCTAGGTTCAAGAGGGGTGGGAGGCTTGGGGCCACTGCTCATGGCCACCTAGCTATAGGCAAGCAAATTGAAAAAATCTATGGCATATACTACTACCAAAATTTTGCATTACTTTAGGAGATTTATGGCATGTAATATAGTTTTCCAGTATCACTATGTTGTCAGAAAATGGCATAACATGAGGTTGCATTATAAGAGAGTTTACTGTACTATATGCACAAAAAGAAAAGGATCCATAAATTAAAAGCAAATAATATGTTTAATTTATTTTCTTTACAGCACAATGAAACCTGGCCATCAGAGGGATGGGTTGCATCATGGCATGTAGAAGAGAGCAGCAGAAGCCACTTGGGTGACCATACCTCTTCCCAAAGTAATTTTCACTCCAGCCTGCAGATGTTATCAGACACCAGTATCCCAACTACACTTTCATTGACAGATCACAACACTACCAGATCAAGTAGTGTTCGATTAGGAGAAGATTGTTGTACCCCTCAGGAAAGACTAGCATCCACAACCACAACAATCACCACAGCAAATTCAACCACAACTACTTGCTGGTATGATATAATCACTTCACTTAGTGCAGCCAATTCTCCTCAGGGCACAGGAGTCATAAGTAACCAAGATTCAGCATTAAATCCAAGAATATGCGACAACATAAATGTTTGGGGTCACTCGGACCAAATAATGTGTGAAACAGAAAGAGCAAGCTCTACTAGTAGCAGCAGTTCAGAATCTCCAGTTGAATCCTCATTCCATTCACATGCAGTTAACTTCTCAAAACAGACAGGAGGTAGTGTCCCTTCTGATGGGTGTGAGAGATCAGGTGAAATAAGGGGGTGTATGTCTTTTCCTCCAGACAGTGATTCTGCTACCAGCAAGTTTTCACCACTATCTTTGGAATCAACATCTACCAGCATTAGTAACTCTCCTGAGCAGAAAAACTGCCAAGTTTTTCAGGCAAAAATTGATAACCTTGCCTTTGATAAATCAAAGATAAAAGTTGTCCATGAAGAGGACTTAATAAGCAAATCTTCAAGCGAAAAACATACAGATTTAGTGAATAGTGTAAGTTCAGATGAAATTTGTAGTATACGTCAAGTAAAGGAAAAATTGATTAGATCTTTAACAGAACCTACCAATAGTGACTTCACCATTGATTTTTCAGTATTATCATGTGATGATAAACACAAGGGGGTATTGAATAAGAACATTAACAAAATTGGGATAAAGAATGCGGGTAATGAGAACAATATGGGTGAGGAAAGTGTAGAAGGAGCCACCAAGGATGAAGGCTACTCAACAATGTCCAGTGATGTGCAGGCAGATGTCAAAGATAGTATTACTACTTGCACTGTTACCACTGTACAAGAGGAGCCTCTTGTGCCCACTCCAATTGAATGCCCAGAGCAAGACTTAGCAAATACTGTGGCAGTGAGTCTTTCCAGGAAAGGGTCCAATAAGAGTGATAATAATTCCCTAGAAAGAAATATAGTTAAAGAAAGGAAAATGCCTTCAGCTGTTAATTCTGAGTATTGTGATGGGCTACGTATTATATATGATGAAGAGGACAACAATTCAGATGTATTTTTTGTACCCATTCAAGAGCCAGAAAATGAAAATTTGTATAGACATAGTTATCATGTAACATCTAGTGTACAGAGACATAAGCCAGTTCGTTGTTATTCTGATTCTCAGTTATATTTTGAAAGAAGTGCTCATAATCCCAAACCTATTACTAGCCTAGAAAGACACGTTTCTGAAAAAGATCTTGCAGACAGGTCTGCTTCAATAGAAGAGGTTTTAGAAGAAGCTAATAAAACTAGGAGTTTAAAGCGGTCATCAGGACATGCCAGTCTCAAAAGAAGTCGCATGTATGCAAAAGAAGAGCACACTACCTCGGGTAGTAGTGAAGAATTGTGGCCTTTAGAAGAAAACCAGAGAAAGTATCTCTCTCCAACATACAGTCATGCAGAGCTTGAAGATTGGTCATTAGATTTATCTTCTGAGTACCTGAGTGGGGCGTGTGGGGAGGGTGAGGGAAGTGAGAGTGCGGGAACTTGTGGTGCCCATCATGGCTCTCTGCCGTCCATTCAGGAGGCTACCCCAGAGTTAGAAGAAGACAATAATGAGTTCCTCTGGAATGGTGCTACCTATTTTAAAGCAGATTTAGATTTAAATTGGTCAAGCAAAAAGGAGCTGACTAAAAGTTGGCAATTAGATCATTCTAAAGACAATCATATTGTTTTGTCTCCCAGATCAGGTTGCTCTGATCAGCCTGCTGTTTGGTCAAGTAGTGAACAACTTTCATGCTGTTCCGAAGGTATTTCAAAGTGCAGTTCTGACTTTGAAAACTTTTGTGAACAGATTTGTAATCTACCAGAGCTTAAGAGAGTATCATTTTGTAGTAGTGAGGCAGGTGGTCAAGAAGCATCAAAGGCAGCCAGCCAGGAGACATCCAGTGTGGGAGAGCATGAAGAAGAGCTTGCCGATGATGTGTGTGTTGATACTGTTTTTACTAGAGATTTCTACCGCCTTGTTAAGTTTGAAAGTAATAAGAGTCTAGCAGCATCGTCCAAGAGCTTAGCTACATCAGATGGATTATTAACTATTGAAAAGTTGCAAGATTTAGAATCTGGAGGAACACACAAAGAAGCTTTAGCATCTGTTCTAGGTTTCATTGCAGAACAGCAGAAGTACTGTAAAGAAAGAGAAGCGCAAGATGAAAAAGTTACAGGTCGTTCTAGAGATATACTAAAATTAGCTACCACGATTGAAAACTCAGGTTCTCCATTAGCTTCAGTTCTGTTTCGAGGAACATTTCCTAAAATATCACCAAGAGAAGCTCCTAATGATACATGTAGTAATAGTACAGACGATTTTTCAATGCGAACATTGCCATCTCTGCAATGGAAACCTACTAATGGAGGTTCATCCAAGACCAAAGTTCCCCCTCCTGTCCCTGCAAAACCAAAATCTTGTCTTCAGCATGAATTAATGATAGGTGCTCCAAGCAGTAATTTTATTCCTGCCAGATGTCCCCCTACTGCTTCACCCTCTTCCCTCCCAGTTGTGCCACCTTCTACCCTTTCAGTCTTGCCGGCCACTTCCCCGCCAGTGCCCTTTGTGCCTTCCCGGTCATCTAGTTTGGCCCCTCAGGTTATACCTGCTTGTGAAGTGGAATTACCACTCTCGCATATCTCTAAGGTGCCCATCAGGAGTGCCTCACACCTTCCTGGTACAAATTCTGTTACTGAGAAAGAAATATATAGTACACCGTCAGATGGACCTTGTCATCAGTCTCCAGTACCTGACCGAAATTGTAGTATTGTACCTATGCAGCCAACAATAGATGGTCCGCCAGTGCCCCGCCGTTCAACTAGTATGGCATTTCCTTGTAATGTTTTACCAGTTCCCGAACATAAGGTGTCTTTAACAGAGTCTCCGCCAGTACCCAAGCGCATAACAAGTCGAGCCCTTCCCAAGCCTCCATCAGCTCGTGCAAATCATTTACTGGTGCAGCTGAACTCGAACGGCTCTAGTAAACCTCTTGGAGGCAGCTTGGAGGGAAAGCGCCGTAGTTTCATTAAAGAAACATTAGGATTATCTAGTCCCAAGAGACCGCAAAGTGACTATTGTGAATTGCCTAGTTTAAGTGAGAATCCTGCTGGGATGTTAGAAGAGCTGCAGAGAATGGCAAAGGTAGAAGAGGAGGAGGAGAAAAGAAGAAGATTAAGACCTGGAGGAACTACTGGAGCAGAAGTCACCAGTCCTGGAGACACTGTTGGGTTAGGCACTGGCTGGGTTAGGGTTCAACCACATGTAGATCTTCAGGATCCACAGGTATGTACAAACTTTTTATAATTTTTAGCAACATTTAATGACCTATAAAGGCTTAAGGTTTTTGTGAATACTGTATAATAATATAAATTGCTCAGCTGTGGCTATGTGCTTTATTGAATAGAATACATGTATAGACATTGTTTTTAATACTGTCATCTGTTTAATATTGTAAACAAATGTTGATACAGTTTTGGAAGTGAGGCTATACAAGATATTTTGTACAGTAAGCAAAGGATATCATACAATGAAGCATCAGTAATCATATACTCAGTTGTTCAGAAAGTTTCACCCCAAAATTAGTATACAGCATTGCAGTTCCAGGAAATATTTTGTTTTTATTTTTTGTGGGTGATGCATTATCCAAAAAAAATTACACCCTACTAATAATAAAATCATACATAAGACCATAAAATAAACTTTTTTAAACATCTTGAACTGGGGTGGTAAATTGCAATTTTGAATCAAGATTAGTGTGAAATCTTAATCACTGAACTTCACCCTAAACAAGATGTTAAGGGAGGTGCTTTGATGCTGGTGAGGGGCTTTTAATAAAAGGAACTGGACTTCACTCATTTCTTGAATCAAAGCTGAATGCCTCCCAGTCCCCAGGTATCATATGACCCCTATGGGTTTAGCGCTCCCCCTTGATTAAAATAAATGTGTACGAGTTGAGTGATGAATGGATTTTGCAGTTTACATTAAATGTATATTAAAGAAATTAATTGTGTTACATAGTGCTATGGTATTGTACTGATTCAGTATTTTTCAGTAAGCAAGTTCAGGAAAATAAAAAAGGCACAATACCGTAATTGGAACAATACACAAATATCATAAGTTTCTATCTCTCGCACATGGGAGATAGAAACTTATGATGTTTTGGTCCAACGTGGACTATTTACTAGTCCATGTATGACTACTTAACTCTTTCACTGTCCAGACCCCTGATCTGAAACTTATCCACAACGTCCAAGAATTTTCAATTTTTTTTTCTTATGAAATGGTAGAGAATCTTTTTCTGAAGTTAATAAAAAATAAAGTATGAAATTTAATGGAAAATTGGCGAAATTACACTTTCGTGAATTTTACCGTGTCAGCGATATTTACGCATTAGAGATTTTGCCCAATTTAAGTCCTATTTTTAGGCCAATTACATTGTTCCAGTCAACCAAATTCTTAGCTATTTTGCTAGTATGTCTTCCATTTTATTGACTGAGCACAAGAAATCACCAGTCAACTAATTCAACTACCCAATAAAGTGATCAGAAATTGGTAATTTGGCCAATTTCACACAAATTTCAAAATATTCCAATTTCAAAATAGGCCCCAGAAATGCAGGCATTCCTGACACTAACAAACATTTCCTCTATTCATTAGTTATGTTCCCAGGCTTTACACATGAATTCCATTTTTAGATTTTATTCACACAAACAATAGAAGATTTACTGTTATGCAGTATTGTAATACAGTGGACCCTTGGTTTTCTTGAGTCTCAGTTTTCGTGAATTTTGGTTATTGACAACTTTTTTCGTCAAAATATAGCCTTGGTTTTCATGATTTCCCTTGGATTTCGGTGGTCGTACGGAACATTTCCCAGCCACACGCACACAAAGCCTCCCACAGGCGCATTCAGAATCAGTCTGGCAGGCATTGTTTCTCAGTGAGTGAGCATCTCCCCCTGCGTTCATACGAAACATTTCGTAATAATCCATTGTTTTTTGTACTTGCCATGGGCCCAAAGAAAGTCCTAGTGCCAGCCCTTTGGTAAAGAAGGTGAGAAACACGATAGAATTAAAGAAAGAAATCATAGAAAAATATGAAAGTGGCGTACGTGTGGCCGAGCTTGCCAGGATGTACGGGAAGCCCCATTCAATGATCACTTCCATCATGGGGAAGAAAAGGGAAATCAAGGAAGCTGATGTTGCGAAAGAGGTAAATGTGCTAACGAAACAGAGATCGCAAATAATCGTAGATGTTGAGAATTTGTTGTTGGTGTGGATCAACCAAAAACAGTTAGTGGGAGATAGTGTTGTGCAGTCGATAATTTGCGGAAAGGCAAGGCAGTTGCATGCCAATCTCATAAAGAAAATGCCTGGAACGAGTGCTGATGTTAGTGAATTTAAGGCCAGCAAAGGCTGGTTCTAAAATTTCAAAAAGCGAAGTGGCATACACAGTGTTGTAAGGCATGGTGAGGCTGCAAGTTCAGACAAACATGCAGCTGAAAAAATCGTGCATGAATTCAAGGAGTACATAGAGGCTGAAAGATTCCTCCCAACAAATGTTCAATTGTGACGAAACAGGCCTCTTTTGGAAGAAAATGGTCCTAGTGCCATTAAAAAACAAAGAAGGGAAGTAACCCCGGGTAAGGACTCCGTACCTAAAGTCTTTATGGAAGGGGATTCCCCTTCCAAACAATAGTAACTTCTCCTCCCTCTCCCCTCTTCCCATCTTCCATACACCAACAAGTTTTCAATAAAGGTATGCCTGGTGTTATTATTGCTTCATATTGATTTGTCATTCTTTTCTGTATATAAATCTATATTTAATCTCTAAAAAAATTATTTTTTGTTAATACTTTTGGGTGTATGGAATGGATTAATTGGATTTACATTATTTCTTATGCTGAAAATGGTTTCAGTTTTTGGCAGACTCTTTGGAACAGATTAATCACAAAAAACAAGGGTCCACTGTAATTGTATAAATAATATCAGCGCATTTGTGAATGCATATTAGACCCACCAATTGGACATGTATTGAACAAGTGATTTGTTTACTCTTGAATATCGACAAAAATTGAACATTTCTGCTACTTTGAGCTCAATTTCAAGCTATTTTCAGTCTTGAAACCAATCAAAATAATCTATATTTCAGTAATATATCTTCCATTCTACCAAGCGAGACCAAGAAACTGAGAATACAACCATAGAAACCATACGAAAATACACCACAAAGTCGCTGTTTTAAGCCAAAAACACCATTGCAGTTTTTTTCTCATGCATTGCGTGCTGCAGGATTTATTTTATATGGTGCACACTTATCGCATAGACCCATTACCTCATAGCTAGGCCTAAATTTACTGCTGACAGTTTATCTGAGTGAGCTGAGCTCAAGCTGTAGTTATATGGTATGTCCAGTGACCTCAAAGCCGTAGTATTATGGCACAGCCAGTAAAGTGGTTAATGGTCCAAGTCAGACCGAAACGTCATCTTAAGTTTCAATCTACGTGCAGGTTATTTGTGAAGTTCAGGGGTTACAGCATGTAACCAGTGGCTACTTTGTATCATAGAAAACTGACTAGGTTTTGACCAACCCTTGAAATAGAAACCATAATTTTTTAATCATTCTTAATTCTAGGTTTCAAAGAATAGGAAAATGGGATATTATGAAAAACCTTGTTCTTGTAAGGCAAATTGGTTGTTTTCACTTGGTGGGAAGTGGGCAATGTAAAAATTTAAAATATATATTTTTTGTAGTATCTTTTACTGGAATATTTGTGTGTGGTAATTCTAGTCAACATTTTAGGCTCGAGCTAATCTGCTGGATGGAATGATGGAGTCAAGTGAGGGTTGCAGCTCAGAGACAGAGGACGACGAGGTAGCAGATCATCATTACTCCCAACTCAGGTCTATGCATCGTAGTAGACGAAAACGCAAAGGTAACAAGTACTTATAAACTGCCATTATGTTAAGGAGTGCAGTAGTCTTAAGAAGATGAGTGAACATGACTATTCCTGGCATATTCTAAAGATGATCAAAAAAGAAATAATGGGCTCTAAAATAAAAATAAAAATATCAAGATTCTTAGTGAAACACATATGATAACTTGTAATTGTAATAGCAGAGCTTTGCTTGGAATGTTCCATCTTCAGTATTTTTAAATCTATTATGTATATTTATATTTTTTATATTTTCCAGTGGTTGTAGCATTCACTACCTCTTTTTTCATCCTGTTCCATTGTTCTACCACTTTGTGAAGAAGAACTTTCTAGTATACTTCTAGCAGTGCTTCTTGCCTTGTTCTTTCTGTTGATGGTGCTAGGAAATTCTAATGAACTTACAGTATGTGCATCCTTTTTTGTTCATACATGTGGTATCATTCTGTCTTTTCTTATGTTGACCAGCTGAAGTATCTAGTGTTTTCAGTCTTTCTCCATAACTTGTATTTTTTGGTTCTATGACCCATTTTGTAACAAGTCTTTAGGTTTTGTTTTCTTAGCCACATGGTTTTCTTAAGTGTGGACAGCACTATCACAGCATGTTCCAGTTTTGGCTTAACATAGTGTGAGCAATTTTTAAAGCATTTCTTCATCCATTTATATCTGAAAACTATCTTGATGTTTACTAGTGTGAAGTATGGTTTTCTATATTTCATTTATGTGATCTTATGGTAGCTATCTTTTGTATGGTATAATAGGCATAGCCTGTAGACTAGACAAAATGCAAACAAGCTAGTTCTCTAAATTATAGGACATTAAATGCTAAGGAACTAAAGTGGCAGTGGACAGAACATGCACCTATATCAATAGATGACTATGTCAAAGAAAAGAACAGTTATTAGACGGACAGACAAAAAATTGGCAGACATCCACCCCTCAAGGAAGGTGCCTTGATGCCAGTCAGGGGCTCACGATCCAAAGAAGTGAGTTTATCTTCCCCTTCCTTGGATCGAACCTGATTGCCTCCCATTCTTCATGTTCTGTATAACCCAGACATCCATTGGTAGGATTTCAACATTTGATAGTTGTAAAACAAACTGGTTCCTATGTGCCCTGTTTATAAGTGTGCCAATGTTTGTAGCTTAAGGCTTTTGTTAGTTGGGAACCACCTGTACATACTATACATAGACCATTTATAAAGTTATTACAAAAATGGTATACAATATTGACAAGATGAGGAATATAGACATGCAACGTCCAGTATCTTTATTGGTTGGTGGAATGTCTTCAAATAAAGATACTCGGGTGTTTACATGTATCCTTCCATATAAAAAAAATATGTAAACATTTAAATTTAGACCCCCCTAGTCTGGAATATTTCACAGCCCCTCTGAAGTCAGTAATACTATAGTACATACACATTTTAAATTTGTGGTGTAGTAGTAATGAGCTTGCCGTATGATCAGTGGATCAAGCATTTGTGCCTAGATGTTTCCTCCCTCTATACATTTTTACACTCAAAATATTGTAGGCTGCTCCTACATTCATTATTTTTTTTTTGCACCAACCCATAAGTAATTAAGTTATTAAGTATGAGATTTACCTATGACTGGGTTTGAGAATTTTTCTACTTTACTAAACCTGGAGTCGGGCTTTCCTAGTGCTTGTCTGGTCAGCCACGCTATTGTGTGAATCCTCTGTTAATTGAGAATGTTCATATGATTTTTTCATGGACTGTTTCAAGAATGTAATGTATATTTCATCAGTAACTACAGATAATTGTGTGGCATGCTGACAGTATTATTGAATTATTTTACGTATTTTCTTTAAAGTACAATACTGTACTGTAACAGATAATGAAGATAAACTATGAAAGAATTCTACTGTTGACTTAGTGATATATAAATGCATTGCAGACATTACTGACTAGCTTCAGCAACTACTATAAATTTAATTTTTATGAACAGTACATAAAAATGTGCATTATATTTTTGTAAATACAGTATTTATCACAGTATTTAAA
Source organism: Cherax destructor (assembly GCA_009830355.1). Classification (NCBI taxonomy): domain Eukaryota; kingdom Metazoa; phylum Arthropoda; class Malacostraca; order Decapoda; family Parastacidae; genus Cherax; species Cherax destructor. The sequence goes on from WNWK01001818.1 coordinate 64,599, forward strand.
TTGTTTAAATTTCTCTCTTCATTAATAGAAAACTTCTAATTTTTTCTCATGCCTATTCTTTAGCATTAATAGGTGGGGATGTAAATTTGAAATAATTTTTTTATTACTAGGCATTAGGTTGTAAATAGATTTTTGTGATGCTTTCAGAGTTTATCACTGTGTTAACATAAATTATAAAACAAATTTATTTGTATTGACAAGCTATATTATAAGAGGTACTGTAAAAATGATTTTTTAACAGCCATTTCCATTGGGCAGAATGTCCCAAGGAAAATATAATCAAATAAATGCTATAAAACAAATACTAAATGACCATTATGAGTTCACCACTTCCCCATGAATAGGATAATTATATAAAATATACATTGTAAAATTTATAACTTACCTTAACCATACAGCATTTGTGAAGAAAATTAGGTAAAATAAAAAGAACTTGCATTTGGTATAATTTAATTTTTTTCTAATCAGTTATTTTTAAACTTGTATGATAGTTGAAATAACTAGTCATTTGCAGCATATTTTTTTTTTCTATTTTTTTTGTGAGCATTTTTAGAGATATTGACATTAATAGCATTTGTACTAGACTGGTACATCATAAAGGTAGATCAGTGATGTGTTAATATGACTAATAATCAGTGTTTATTAAATTTAGTTTATCAGTCTTCCTGTATGTGTACTACGCATCTACTAATCTACTTTCCTGTGTGTTTTGTCACAGGGTTCGGCCAGGCACAATGGTATGAATTTTCATGTAATGCAAGGCTAACATTTGCATGTGTCATTATGACTGTCTCACTGGCTTTAGTATTGTTGTGTGCATTAAGAATAATATTCAGAATGTTTATTTTAAAATGTAGCTTTGAGATGGAAAGGATCAAATGACCAATTTTGTGACCTTGTCTTAAAGGCACATTGAAAGTGTTTATTTTCAAAAGTATATTGACAACTTTTATTTAATTTCAAAGATATATTAAAAACTTGTGTTGAATTTCAGTGATAAACCAAAGATTTGTGGTTAGTTTTAATTTCAAAGGTGCACTGATTTGTTTTGTTTAGTTTCTAAGGTCCATTGAAGATCTGTGTTTAGTTTCAAAGACACATTGAAGACTTGTGTTTGACTAGTGAGATCCTCATTTCATTTCCCATGACTTTGATATCTGTTGTCACATTTATTTGAATCAAGGGTAAATATACCAGATTTATCATTTTGCATTTTTTTTTTAACAAGTTAGCCATCTCCCACCAAGGCAGGGTGACCCAAAAAGAAAGAAAATCCCCACTTTCACCTCACTCACACATAATCACTGTCTTTGCAGAGGCGCTCAGATACGACATTTCAGAAGTCCCTCCAAACTGCCACCATCCCAAACCCCTTCTTTAAAGTGCAAGCATTGTACTTCCCATTTCCAGGACTCAAGTCCAGCTAACCTGTTTCCCTGAATCCCTTAATTATATATTACCCTGCTCACACTCCAACAGCTCATCAAATCCCAAAAACCATTCACTCCTATCTAACATGCTCACACAAGCTTGCTGAAGTCCAAGCCCCTCGCCCACAAAACCACCTTTACCCCTTCCCTCCAACCTTTTCAAGGACGACCCCTACCCCGCCTTTCTTCCCCTACAGATTTATACGCTCTCCAAGTCATTCTACTTTGATCCATTCTCTCTAAATGACCAAACCACCTAAACAACCCCTCTTCAGCCCTCTGACTAATACTTTTAGTAACTCTACATCTCCTAATTTCCACACTCCAAATTCTCTGCATAATATTTACACCACTCGTTGCCCTTAGACAGGACATCTCCACTGCCTCCAGCCTCCTCCTCACTGCAGCATTTACAACCCAAGCTTCACACCCATATAAGATTGTCGGTACCACTATACTTTGATACATTCTCTTTTTTGCCTCCATGGATAACGTTTTTTGCATATATAATTTATATACTTTATAATTTATTCATTGGAGTGGTTTAGCACTTTTGATTATAATAATAATTATTCGTTGGAACTATGGGTAGGGATGAAAGTAAGCAGATTATAACAATAAATGGAGAAAAAGAAATTTGAATGACTTATGCAGCAAGTAGTGCCACCAAATAGTAGTGGCAAGTTAGTGTGGTGACCCCGGAAATTTGAAATTATGCTAGCCGAAATTCGTGCCAGATTACTGATTGCCAGATTAGTGATAGCCGACCTGCATTTTTACAGAGAAACTTACAAATAAAAGACAAAAGACTTAAGACATATTTACACTAAATTTGCAGATATGTATGCAGTAAATTTGCATTATATTTTTTTTTAAATGCAGGTCATTTTCCCCAAGGTAGGGTGGCTCAAAGTAAGGAAAAATATTCACCATCATTCATTCAATTGCTGTCTTCCCAGAAATATCCTCTCTGTGATGGTCTCTTGATGCAAGGAATTGGACCTGTCCTCTTCCTTGGATTGAACCTGATTGTTTCCCATTCCCTTAGGCAGTGTATGACTCCTATGGGTTTAGCACTTACTCCTAAATATGATGATAATTGCCAGAAGTGTGCTGACATCACGGTTCAGATGACCCGCTGAACTGCAACATTCTCACCCCTCCTTTAGAGTGCAGGCAATGTGCTTCCTACTTCCAGGACTAAAGTCCAGTTTACCTGAATCACACTTCATAAATGTTACTTTGTTCAACAGCATGTCAAGCAAGCCATGAAAACCCTTTAACTTGACTTGCTTAGATCTAATATGCTTGTACAAACTTGTTCAATGTTTAAGCCCCTATCACTTAAAACCTCCATTACTCTCTCAAACCCTTTCCGAGATGACCTCTATCCTTCCTTCCACCCCAGATTTGTATACCCTCTTAATCAACCTATTCTGCTCCATCCTCTCTATATGCCCAAACCATTTGAAGAATCCCTCCTCAGCATTCTAAATTATACTTCTGGTAACTCCACACTATCTTCTAATCTCTACTCTCCAAATTCTCGGCACAATATTCACATCATATCTCCACTGCCTCCAAGCTTCTCATTGCAATGTATAAAGCCCATGCCTCAAACCCATATAAAAGTGTTAGTACCAATATACTCTGGTACACTCTCCCTTTTGCCTCCATAGATAAACTTTCCACAGATGCCTCAACACACCACCTTCCTTTTTTACAGTTAATAAAATAGTAGACATTTTGTGAAGTATTCTTGATAATGAGATATAAAATATCTTGTGATTTTTTATAGTTAGATAACACTTTATTAATTGTATGGATTTGGCACATTCTTTTTTTCAACACTGGCCATTTCTCACAAAGTTTGGGTGACCCAAAGAAGGAAACACATTCACCATCACTCATTCACTAACTGTTTTGCCAGAAATGCATGAACATTATAATTCAAGATGGTAAGTGGCTCTTGGTCCAATGAATTGAACCTACTGCCTCCTTTGGATTGACTCTGAATGCCTCCCATTCCTTTGCTGTGTGATCTCTATTGGGTTCAATGCTCCCCCATAAATATAATAATAATTAATAATAATCACAATTCAAATGATACTTCAAACTGCAACATCCCCATCCATTCTCAAGTGTGGGCACTGCACGTCCCTCCTCCAGAACAAAAATCCTGCTAATTAGTTTGTCCCATTATAGATATTGCACACAATCCAATAGCATGTCAAACCACTCATTCCAGTCTTGGACAACTACACATGCCTGCTAGATACTAAATCTCCTACCACTTAAAACCTCCTTCCAACCCTTCCTGGGATGTTTCCTACATTTTCCATCCACCTCAGCTGTATGACCCTTGTGGGTTTAGCACTTAGTTTTGATTATTATAATAATAAGCCATCCACCTTAGAATATAATATTTATATAATTACTATAGATAATGGGCCTATGAGAATAAGTCATTCAGCATTAAAAGACCCTGGTGGTTTAGCACTTAGTTTTGATTATAATACAGTCTCTCCTCACTTAGCGACATACTCATTTACTGACAACTCGGACTTACGAGAGGCTCTCTGACCAGTATGCATACCTAAATAATGTATATTAGAGCTGATTTCCTCAATTCTGTTTATTACAATATCCAGTACAATACTGTATGGACATTTAAAAATATACCAGAAATGTTATAAATGATGCAAAGGTTACATTAAAACATTATCAAAGATGGACGACACAAACTCACTACAGTGGACCCCCCTCCTAACGAGCACCCCGGAAATCGTACAATTATGTAAGTATAATATTGTAAGTGCTTGTGGAAGTGTATTTTTGGGGGTCTGAAATAGACTAACCTACGTGACATTATTTCTTAAGGAAGTAAATTCTTTCGGTAATGGCACTTGAGCAGGCTTCTGGAATGAATTTTGCTTGTTAGGCGGGGGTCCACTGTACCATTATAGTATGCTCCTCACTTAGCGACGAATTCGTTTACCGACGAGGTCTTAGGAACGGAACTCCGTTGTTAAATGAGGAGGCGCTGTAATAATAATAATCAGCATTATAAATACTCAAAAGCAATACTAGTATTTTGCAGTTGAATGGAACCTTGGAAACTTGCAATAAATACAGCAGTTATAGAGTTCAATTATCCATAAATTTCTACAGTAAGTATTCAAATCAAGCACCCAAGTTCAATCACAGCATCTTAGGTGCATGTGTAAATTATCTTTGAAAGAGAGGATACTGCTCAACCTAACAAATTCTTAATAATGTAGCAAGAGCTTTAACAGTATATTAACTACTTATGAAACCACTAAACTAAAGCAGTATTGTTCTCTTAATATCAACTTGCATGTTTTTTTCTCCTTTCAACATTACAACTTTGAAAGCGAATCCCCTCAATGGAGGTGCTTTGATGCTGACAAGGGGCTCTTGATCCAAGGAGATGAACTTATTCTTCCATTCCTTAGATTGAACCTGATTACCTCCCATTCCTCATGTGCTATATGACCCCTGTGGGTTTAGTGTTCTCTCTTATTATAATAAAAGCAAATCATTATATAATCAACCTGTCCTAATGCAAGTTTTTTTTTTTTTTTACTTCATATGCATAGACTAATTTCTCTTTTTATACATATGCTATTTAGGTTAGGTAAGATTTAATATAAACTAATCAATTTAATCAGTTATACATTAACAAATAATTCTGTACATTACCACACAAAGGCATGGCTATGTTTTGAGGCACAAACGGAAAATGGAGAAGCTCTGACAGAGATGATAGAAGCATGGCAGTAAAATCCTTATGTTCATATTTTAATGTCGGTCATTTTATAGATTCTCTTGAGTCACAGTGGAATACCAAGGTTTACGTAGGAGAATGAGTTGATACAGTATATATTTTTTATATGCTTGCTTACAAAGTAATAGCTGATAGTTTACTTGATGTATAAGGACAGTAATGAACTTTAAATATTGTTCTTGATATTCCAATTATTTAAATGAATAATTGGGAGCAAGTGCCATGATGCACATCAATGGGTTTAAGTGTCAAGCTTACATGATATTACTTGCCAAAGTTGTAATTTTAGTTGGTGCATATGTATTAACTTGCAGGTACTTTCCTATTTGTTCAGCATGTTTTGTAATCATTAAGATTAGTTTTATGACATTTATTAAATCAAAATTTTTTTCACTTCACCCTGATTTTTAATTTAGAAAATTATATCAGTATACTGTTTTAGACAGTGTGATTGCTCAAAATAGAAAGTAAATTTAATTTTATCAGGCATGCAATTAATTATTTTCATTATAATAAGCAAGCACTAAACCCAAAAGTCATGCACACATTATATAAAGGCAGGCCACGCCTTACCGCAGTGGTTTTCAATTATACCCATTCTTCATTTATTCAGACTTCCTACAATAAGTATATTTACTGCTCACTATAAGCTAAGGACTAAAATATTTTAAAGTAATATATGTACTGTATATGTATTCTTTAAGCCTAACTATTGCTCATATAATATATGATAGTGTAAACATGTTATCAGGCTTTTATATGCATTTAAAAAAAAAAAAGGGGGGATGAAGGCCATTTCACTTTACAGCAGTATCCCAGAACAGCAGCTAAGATATACAGTGAAACTTCACTATAACAGACTACAGTGGTCCCTCGATTTTCGTGCATCTCCAAACTCGAACATTTATGTAAGTGTATTTTCGTAAGTGCTGTTGCAAGTGTATTTCTGGGGGTCTGAAATAGACTAAACTATGTGACATTATTTCTTAAGGAAGTAAATTCGTTCGGTAATGGCACTTGAGCAGCATTCTGGAACGAATTTTCGGCGAAAACCGAGGGACCACTGTAATAGGAAAAAGCGTGTCTGTGAAAATCTGTTGCAGTTAAGTGATTGATATAGCACACTAGGTCCACTGCCATTCAAGGATAAATGCCCCATGCTACAGACTTAGTCTGCTGCATTGGTAACACTACTGGACACACAAAGCATAAACAAATACAGCACAGTATGGTTAATTACCTGAATATAAAAGATTTCAAAAGTAAGGTACATCACTGTACAGTAATTTTTCTTACCTTTTGTGCCATGACCTCAAGTAGTGACTCAGAATAACTTTTATTCTGAGGTAGAGCTGTAGAGCTCCACTAATAAAACTGCAGATATTATGGGACACGTAGATGGTTGATTATATGTAGCTGGTTGAAGAGAAACATGGTTCCAACGAGTATTTTGAATAAAATCTTATGGTTAATTTCAATTTGAGTGTCATGTGCCAAGTCAGAAGAAATGGAAACCCAGCCAGAGAGACTATGATTGAATTTTATATTTCTTTTCCTCAGTTTTCTTAGACCAAATTCATTTTTTTTTATAGTCACATGGTATGTAAAGTTCAATTTTTGGCACACATTCATTAAGAAATGTGAAATCTGTAAAGTCATAATGAGATATCATAGGCTCGCTTAATTTTTTGGCAGTCTCTCATTGTCATTCTAAACTGGTTTCTATTGATGCTGATAAGGAAAGCTTAAGTAAAAGGAGAGATTAGAGCATGGGAAATCAAATGAGTATTTTGAATGAACTCCTATGGTTACATTTCATTTTTAGTGACATACACTAAGGGAAAATTTTTTAGACTGAATGACAAATGATGATTGTGCGAGTATATGCTGACAATAACTGAGGTAGGCAGGGCCAACAATATGGCTCATCCAAAATGACAAAAACAGACAGGTCCCAGATGCAGTCACTCTGGCCCACACCAGACAAATGCCCCATGCAGCAGACTTAATCTGCTGCATCAGTGACAACTGGAACCCCGAATGCAGCAGACACACTGAACCTTTGTCTGGCCAAAATCCTGTTTACTTCTTTTGCAGACAATACTAGAATTTGCACGAGTGTCATCCATTAAGGACAGGGTAAATCTCCAAGCGGATATAAACCAAGTTTTCCAATAGGCCACAGAAAACAATATGATGTTCAATGAAGTCAAATTTCAATTATGTACTCCATTATGGAAAACTTGAGAAAATAATAGCTAAAACGGAGTATATTACCAACTACCACACAATAGAGCAAAAAACTATGAAGGGCTTGGGAGTGTTTGTCAGAGGATCTCACCTTCAAGGATCACAACAGTGTTATTATCACATCTGCGAGGAAAAATGATAGGATGGACAATGAGAACTTTTAAAAGAAACGATGCCATACCAGTGATGATCTTTTTTAAGTCACTTGTTCTCTCTCTGCTGGAATACTGCTGTACACTAACAGCCCCATTCAAGGCAGGTGAAATCACAAATCTAGAGAATGTACAGAGAACTTTCACTGCATGTATAAGTTCAGTTAAGCAACTTAATTACTGGAAAAGTTTGAAGTCCCTTGACCTATATTTCCTGGAATGCAGGTGAGAAAGATACATCATAATCTACACCTAGAAAATCCTAGAGGATCTGGTAACAAATTTGCACACACAAATCACTCCCTACGAAAGCAAAAGACTAGGCAGATGGTGCAACATACACCAATGATAAAGAGGTGTCATGAGTAAGTACAGTGGACCCTCAAATATTGTAAGCCTTGCTCTTCGTAAATTTCGCCTATTGTAACGTTTCTTTGTCAAAATATTGCCTCGTGGATCGTCATTTGCGCCTCTAATCGTCAGTCATCCGGAATGCATTCATGCGGCCTCCCAGCATCAACGCGCACACAAAGGCTACTCAGTGTCAGTGTGCCACTGTTGCGAGTGACCATCACCCCAAGCGTTCATACGATACATTTCGTAATATTCCATTATTTTTTGTGCTTGCAACTGCTAAATAAGCCACCATGGGCCCAAAGAAAGCTGCTAGTGCCAGCCCTTTGGTAAAGAAGGTGAGAAACACGATAGAATTGAAGAAAGAAATCATTGCAAAATATGAAAGTGGAGTGTGTGTGGCCCATCTTGCCAAGATGTATGGAAAGCCCCATACAACCATCGCTTCCATTGTGGCGAAGAAAAAGGAAATCAAGGAAGCTGTTGTTGCAAAAGGGGTAAATGTGCTCACAAAAAAAAAAAAAAAAAAAAAAAAAGAGATCGCAAATATAGTGGACCCTTGGTTAACGAAAGGTTCCGTTAATGAAAGCTTCGGAAAACATAAGCTTTTTTCGTAATCGGTTAGTGAAAAATTCCTCGGTTAGCGAAAGGTATTAGACGTGTCCGCCTGCTCCGCGCAAGCGCAGGACGCCAGTGAAGCGTTGTTTACCATTGAGAGAACATTACCTAGCACGCTCTTTCGAAGATTCACAATATATTTGGTGTCTTTTTTGGTGGTTTAGTGATTGTCACTGTGAAATAAGTCACCATGGGTCCAAAGAAGCTTCCTAGTGGCACCCCTGTGGTAAAGAGAGTGAGGAACACCATCGAACTGAAGAAGGAAATCATAGAAAAATATGAGAGTGGTGTACGTCTGAGTGATCTTGCCATGATGTACAAGAAAACTCCATCTACTATCGGCACTATCCTGGCACAGAGAAATGAGATCAAGGAAGCTAATGTTGCAAAAGGGGTTAATTTGTTAATGAAACAAAGATCGAAAACAGTGGATGAGGTTGAGAAGTTGTTGTTGGTGTGGATCAATGAAAAACAGTTAGCAGGTGATAGTATTTCTATGGCGATAATTTGTGAAAATGCAAGGAAGTTGCACGCAGATCTTGTGAAGACAATGCCTGGAACCAGTGGTGAGGCAAGTGATTTTAAAGCCAGCAAAGGCTGGTTTGAGAAGTTTAAGAAACGTAGTGGCATACACAATGTTGTGAGGCAGCCAGCTCAGACAAACGTGCAGCTGAAAAATTTGTTCAGCAATTCAAGGGGTTCGTAGAGGCTGAACAATTTCTCCCCAACAAGTGTTTAATTGTGATGAAACAGGCCTGTTTTGGAAGAAAATGCCCAACAGGACCTACATTACTCAGGAGGAAAAGGCACAGCCAGGACACAAGCCTATGAAAGACAGGCTAACTCTCTTGTTTTGTTCTAATGCTAGTGGGGATTTTAAAGTGAAGCCTTTACTGGTGCATCACGCAGAAAATCCCAGACCCTTCAGGAAACACAGTGTTGACAAGAATAAATTGTGTGTGCATTGGAAAGCTAACACCAAGGCATGGGTCACTACGGAGATTTTCAAGGAATGGTTGGCTGGAGTGTTTGGCCCTAGTGTGAAGAAATACCTCCTGGAAAAGAAATTGCCACTCAAGTGCCTCCTGGTACTGGACAATGCTCCTGCTCATCCTCACAACTTGCAAGAGTTGTTGCCTGACAACTTAAATTTCGTCAGAGTGAAGTTCTTGCCTCCTAACACCACTCCTCTCATCCAGCCCATGGACCAGCAGGTCATTTCCAACTTCAAGAAACTGTACACCAAAGCACTGTTTCAGAGGTGCTTTAATATGACCAATGACTCTGAATTGACCCTAAGAGAGTTCTGGAAAGAACACCTCAATATCGTGCATTGCATAGGCCTTATAGGTAAGGCTTGGGAGGAAGTGACTTCCAGGACTCTGAATTCTGCTTGGAGACCACTGTGGCCGGATTGTGTCCAAGAGAGGGATTTTGAAGGATTTGAGGCTGACCCTGACGACCCTGTGCCTGTTGTGGAAGATATTATGGAATTGGGGAACAGCCTGGGGTTGGAGGTGAGTGGTGAGGATGTGGAAGAGTTGGTGGAGGAGCACAGGGTAGAGCTAACAACTGAAGAGCTGCAAGAGCTTCATCTGGAACAGCAACAGACCACAACTGAGGTTATTGCTTCACAGGAGGAGAGAGAGAGATAAGGAGGTGCCTCCTTCAGTGCTTAAGGAGATGTGTACAAAGTGGAATGAGTTGCAGACATTTGTTGAAAGATACCACCCTGAGCAAGCTGAAATGAGCCTTCTGTGCAACCACTTCAGTGAAAGAGCCATGTTGTACTTCAGAAAAGTGTTGAAGAGTTGCCAGAAACAGAGGACTCTGGACAGTTACTTCACCAGGCAGGGGTCTAGTGACTCTCAAGCTGGTCCTAGTGGCATTAAAAGACCAAGAAGGGAAGTAACCCCAGAGAGGGACTTGTTACCTGAAGTCCTTTTGGAGGGGGATTCCCCTTCCAACCATTAACACCCTGCCCCTGTCAGCAACTCTACCTTCCAGATGCCTGCAACTCTTCAATAAAGGTAAGTAAATGTTATTTTTTTTTTTTTTTTGAGTGATTATTTTTTTGTGGAACAAATTAATTGTATTTACATTTTTTCTTATGGGAAATAAGGTTTCAGATTACGAAAGATTCAGATTAAGTAATAACTCCTGGACCAGATTAATTTCGTTAACCGAGGGTTCACTGTACTCGAAGATGTTGAGAATTTGTTGTTGGTGTGGATCAACCAAAAACAGTTAGCAGGAGATAGTGTTATGCAGTTGATAATTTGTTGCATGCCGATCTCGTATAGAAAATGCCTACAACAAGTGCTGATGTTAGTGAATTTAAGGCCAGCAAAGGCTGGTTTGAGAGATTTATCTCTTTCAGGGTCCGTGCCGTAGTTCTACGGCTTTGAGTTCAGCTCACTCAGATAAGCTGTGAGCGGTAAATTTGGGCCTAGATATGAGAGAATACATCTATGTGGTAAGTGTGCACCACATAAAACAAATCCTGCAGCACACAGTGCATAATGAGAGAAAAAAAAAGCTGAAACCGTAATTTTCGATTAAAACAGCGACTTTGCAGTGTTTTTTTTATACTTTTTATAATTGTATTTGCGATTTCTTGGTCTCATTTGATAGAATGGAAGATATATTACAGATATAGAGATGATTTTTATTGGGTTTAGTACTGGAAATGGCTTGAAACTGAGCTCAAAGTAGCAGAAATGTTAAATTTTTGCCGATGTTCAAGAGTAAACAAATGACCTCACACGTCTAATACGTGCCAGCTGGTGGGTCTAATATACGTTCACAAATGTGTTGATGTTATTTGTACAATTATTACAATATTGCATAACAGTAAATCTTCCATTTTTTGGTTTGAATAAAAATTCATTATGTGAATAAAAAAACAAAATGGAATTCATTTGTAAAGACTGAAAAACGTAACTAATGAACAGAAGAAATGTTAGTTTAGTGCCAGGAATGCCTGCATTGTTTATTCTGCACCCTATTTTGAAATTGGAATATTTTGAACTTTGAGTTAAATTGGCTAAATTACCAATTTCCAATCACTTTAATTTGTAGTTGAAACAGTTGACTGGGCTATTTCTTGTGCTCAATTGATAGAATAGAAGTAATACTAGTGAAATAGCTAAGAATTTGGTCGACTGGAATAATGTAATTGGCCTAAAATGGGAGTCAAAGCCGGCAAAATCGCCGATGCGTAATTATCTCTGACACATCAAAATTCGCGAGAGCATAATTTCGTCAATTTTCAATCAAATTTCGTACTTTTTGTTTTATTACCTTCAAAAAAAGATTCTACCATTTCATAAGAAAAAATATGATTTTTTTTTTCTTAAATTCTTGGACACTGGCACACCCTTTCCAAAATGGCCTTGGACCCTGAAAGGGTTAAGAACCATAGTGGCATACACAGTGTGGTAAAGCATGGCGAGGCTCCAAGTTCTGACAAAGTAACCCCAGATAAGGACTTGATAGTACCTGAAGTCTTTATGGAAGGGGATTCCCCTTCCAAACAATAGTTTAACTTCATCCTCTCCCCTCCTCCCATCTTCCATACACCAACAAGAGTCTTCAATAAAGGTAAGTGTGATGTTATTGTTTTATATACTTTCTCATTGTTTTCTGTATGTAAACCTATATTTAATGTAAAAAAATCTTTTTTGTTAATACTTTTGAGTGTCTGGAATGGATTAATTGGATTTACATTATTTCTTATGGGGAAAATGGTTTCGCCATTTGTAAATTTCGCCTTTCAAAACTTTCTGGAACAGATTAATTATAATATTCGCGGGTCCACTGTACACTAAGACTTCAACTTCTCACCATACATATGGGGGATTTCCAATAGACCCCTGGCTGCCTTCAAGAAGGAACTGGACAGATACCTTAAGTCGGTGCCTGATCAGCTCGGCTGTGGTTCATACATTGGATTGCCACCAGAAACAGCCTGGTTGATGAGGCCTGGTCAAGGACAGGGCTGCGGGGCTGTTGACCCTCAGAATGACTTTGCGTAGGGCTTCACCACAATTATCTGCTTATCGCACCACCACAACTGTTATATCTGAAATCCGTTACATTTACTATACTGTACGTAGATATAGATGCTAAATATTTTTTTATTTCCATTAAAATATTAATAATGTATTGGTAGGGACTTAATGACAGAAGGTACCCTTACCAGTAATTACTAAGTATGGCTATGACATTATTTGATAAAATAGACCTAAACCAATAGATATCAAAATTTAAAAGATTTCTGCATGACCACCATAGAACCAGTATCACAAGAATGACCCTAAGCTGTTGCCTTATTTGCCCAACAAAAGGAGCATGTGCTATGGCATTGTCAGTATTCATTAAAGTTGCAAGTTATTCTTTTAGTCATTAACTTTCATAGACACTATAGGTATATTTTTCACTGTTGAGCTGGACTTATATTTTCAGTAATTGTAGTAAATAAGTTACTAAACTGGAAAAATGCAGTCAGGCACACATACCATTGCTGATTAATGTGGTTCTAACAATCCACATAAACCTATTGCCATATAATGACTTAAGTGGTTCTATTTATTTTGCATAACTTGCTCTGCTTGTTGTCAAGAGTTGATTCTGTTATATGTATATGAATGTGCATGGGATCTGTAATAATTTAGATCCTCTCCCTTTCTCTGTCTTAATGTATAACAATGCTTTGTCATCACTTACAAACCTTTTGCATCAATTTTTATTTTTTCCTACAGACCTATATGCAAGTTGTCAGTGAATTTTAGGCTAAGTTTATTAAAGCATTCCTGTTAATTTTCTTGTTTACTTTTTGTACTGCACCATATGTATTCTCAAGAGTACTGTAATACTATAATGTTTGTAAATTCATAATACATATTTTGTATTTGTATTAAAGTAGTTTTATAACCAATAGCTTATTTAAATAATTACAATCATTCTGTTGAAAGTTTATGGATGCAATTTTTTCCCCACAGTATCACATCGTAGTGGTGGTGGTGGCCGAATAATTATTGGAAGTGGAGCCCCTCGTCCCACTGTCATTGGCCGAAAAGACTTGTTTGTAAGATATGGAGAGCAAGAGAAGGCAGCTCTGCAAGAATTTGAATTTCTTTGTGACTTTTCCACTTCCCATTCAGATCTGGGCTCACAGGACCTCACTGCTTCTTCGGGCAGAGTAAATAAATCAATTATTACCACTAGCACTTCTGTGCTGTCACACACAGATACCTTAGCATTTCCTTACATGAGTAGGAGTGTTGGTGCTGTTTTGCCTAAAGTAGAAAGTAATATTTTAAAAAAAAACATAAGTAACTTTGAAGAGAAAAACAGAACTAGGAAAAGTGATGTTAGTGAATGTAATCGTGGTTGTCAAGGTCTGGCCGATGAACAGGAGGGTGTGGATACTCGCAGTATTGGTAGTGTCAAGAGTGCTATACGGCAGCTCAACAAGGTGAATCATATCTCAGGAATCAAACAACCTGCCACTATGCCTACCATCCCAGCTAGGAGTGCTTCCAGTACAAGCAGTACCAGAGCTAATCACTATAAGTCCAGTTCCCCAGTCAGTACAAACAAAACAAGGGCATGGACCCCTACTAAGAATAAAGTGAGTGACAGAAACATCATTGGAGCCTCAAAGTGTAGTGTTAGACAAGGGAACTCGCCATCCAGTAGAACACCCTCTCCTCAGTTTAGTGTAAAAGACAATAAAGGTATTAGTAATAAGTCCTCCAGTGGATCACATAGTTCTGTTGAGAGAGCACTGAGCAGTAACACAAAGACCAGCTCCCCAACGCGTATCCCTCGTATCCAAACATCTCTCATGTCTTCCAAACAAGCAGCTGAATCTCCTACATCGCAAAGAGGAGATATTTCTCCTAAAGATTTTTGCTGTGAATCTACAAAAAAATTTAAAACTCAGTGTGAAAAATCATTGCCACCTAAAGGCTTTTCAAGCCGAGCAGTCAAGCCTTCTCCTCGTATACGCTCATCTCTTCAACAGCGACAGCAGCAGCAACAAAACCTTCAACAACAGTCTAACAAGAGTGGTATTAGAAGTCCTAGATTAGCGAGGTTAAAGAAAGCAGACCCATTAGAATCCTTTACTGGCAAGTCTCTGTGTGACAGTGGGTCAAGTGAAGGCTCTGAGCGTTGTGGGGGAAGGCTTTCCCTCAGTGACTCTTGTGCTGAAAACTTCTCACCTATTGATAGTGGTGATGAAGTTTTTTATAAAGAGTGTTAGCCAGCTTATTAGCGTATGATCATGAAGACTTGATATGTGATGCCATTGTGCTCTGCCAGATATGGTGCTTCATGGGATTTAATGTAAGGGAGCACAGATTTTTTTTTTTTTACTTTTTTTTTTTGTTTGCACTGTGCATGATTGCCATTATGAAATTTTGTATTAGTTTAAGTAGCTGTGGGGTTATTTATTTCTTTAATTTATTTTATTTTATTCAAAGGTCCATGGATAAGCACATTCCGACTTATTGTGACCATGACAATATTTCCATTTTATGTGAATTAATATATTTCAAAAATATAAATTTTCAGTTTCTAATAATTAAAGCTGTTGTCTTCCACTGTATTCTCATACTAACATGCTTATGCTTCCCTAGGCTCACATGATGTGGAAGATTTGCCAAAAGCAGTATAGATAAAGGTGGCTTTTTTTCTGATTATTTTTATTAAGTCATGTTAGTATTTGTGAGAGATAAACAGGTGAAATGGTATCAAGTGTGTTAAATTATGTATCTCAACAGCTAGAGCATTTGCTAGTCACTATGGAGTTAGGGCACCTAAGTAGGGTTTAGGAAGATGCAGATCTGTGTCTTGCATAGATGTATTTATGCAATAATTGACTTAAGTGTTGCAAGCATTTAACTACCTTTCTGATTATTTGAATCCTCTGATAATAAATGTAGACTACTACAAGGGATGTAGGACCGTGTTCCCTTAAATGACCAAGAATGTAAAACTGCTTGACATTGAGGAAGACACTTTGTGCAATCCTCCCCAGCATTAGATATCCAAGATACAACTTCCTAACGTAATTTTTTTCAGTGTATCGTAACTTATCAAGAAGACCATTTTTATATATAATTATAATAAATATGCAAGAAAAGTATATAATTTTTTGCATTAATGAAACTTGCAATAAAGATATGGTGTATAAAAGTTGTAAGAGATGTGTCTTGTATGCTAGTAGGGATACCTCATTCTGGAGTAGTGATTGTGTTGTAGTTTGTATAAAACCAACATTAAAGTATTCCAAATTGACACAGTGAAGACTGAGTCTAGACCCCAAGCGTGTTCTACCCTTCCCTTATCTTCAGTACAGTATTGCATCGACTGCAGTTTCTCGGTACTTCTGCATATACAGTAGGGCCCTAACTTACGAATAAGTTGCATTCCCGGTGTTTCAATTTAAAAAAAAGTTATTTGTAACCTTGAGACTTATCCTTCAGAAAAAGATAGCAAAAAGGATGGTTGTCACATAAGTTTGTAACTGTAGAGAGACATTCATCAAACAAATATTTTCTCAATATGTCTTTCAGACCTCTTAATTTGAAAAAAATGTATTTATTATAATGGAGAAGTGCCAAACCCACAGGGGTCATACAACACCTGGAGAATAGGAGGCAATTATATATGATCCAAAGAAGGGAATGATAGGTTCAATTTCTTGGATCAAGAGCCCCTCAACAGCATCGGAATATCGTAAGTTCAGGTCCAACTGTAATTTGCAATAAATTTACCTATTTAATTTGTGAAATTAGGACTATCAGGTGCATTGCTCCTTAACAAGAACAAACAATATAAGAGGTATAAACTGGAGAGAAGTTTTAAGTAGTCTAAATTCATTTTACAACATCCAGATACAGTATGTATAAAAATTACTTTGCAAATGTCTATTGCATCCAACAAACTAAATACAGTATTTTTACAGCAATAGCAGTAATAGTTTATTAAATATCTCAGAAGAATCTAGGTGCAGTCTAGTGAGAATTTTCTTTAATTGCACGTGGAATGTTAAATCTCTTATTATTTCCGATATTTGTTTTATATATGAATATTTGGTAATTTCTTATGTTAGAACTTTTATAATTTTAGATAATGCACAGCTTAACAGAAAAACTACATAAATCCAGAGGTCTGCTCATTTCTTGATTAATAATCCTATAAATACATTTTTTACTTCAGATATATTTTTCTGTTTTTCTATACAATACTTGGTAGTTTCCCAAAGTGTCAGTTTTTTATTGTGGCTTTGGACAAAATGAAAAATATTAGAAGTGTAGACATTGTGTGCAAGAGGACCAATCACACGAATTTACATACGTCCTTTCTTCCCATGAGTGGTGTATATGTGACTGCCACGATTCATAACATCCATGAAGGTAGATCTCAAATTGTGTATATTATATATGTATATTTTATATATATATATATATATATATATATATATATATATATATATATATAAATAAATAAATAAAGTTATGAGACATGCATTTCATATGTATTTAACTGTTGTAAGATAGTATGGTAACTAGTGTATATAGATTTTGTAGTTTCCTAATTCTTACATTATTATAGTCAAAATTTTTGCTGAGTTTTAATGTCCCCAATCTATCTTCTCTGAGAGTAATGCACATCTGATAACTAATGCTAAAATGATGAATTTGACTGAAGGATAATACAAATAGAACAATTAAACACTCCCTGGTGCTGGTAAATGGCTCTTGATCTGAAGAATTGGAGCTACCTCTCCTTTAGATGAAATCTCTCCCTTATTCTCAAAGGTGTTATATGACTCATATGGGTTCAGTGTGCTCCCCAAGAAGTTAAAATATAATGTTGTGCTTTTATTCACTGCTACATCTGTGATTTTTATCATATTCATGAAAAATGTTAGAACCTGTGGGTCCCTCAGTGGTTAGTCACATTTTTGGTTAGGGATGGAAGCCTTCATGTGTGGATGAATGCCTGTGTAAATGCCATGGGTGCCACTGGCTTTGTGTGCCAAAGTGGTTGCAACTCTGGAGACTAATATCTTCAAGGAAAGTCCCTAGCCATGGTAAAGGGGCCCTTTGATTTAAGGAACTGAACCTCTTATTCGCTTCCTTGGATTAAATCCAGATACCCTCAATTCTCTCTCTTCTTTTGGCCTATTAGTTAGGATATTTCTCCTTTATATATTAATTGTGGTAATGGACCTAAATGCTAAAGTGGAAGCAACTGCTGTAGAGGGTGTAGCAGGTACGTTTGGAGTGCCAGAGGTAACTGATAATGGGGAAAGGTTTTGATTGAACTTTGTAAAGAAAGAGGTTTGGCAATAGGTAATTAATGTTTTAAGAAAAGAGGATAAATAAGTATACAAGATATGATATACTATGTGTAATGGGAATGGTTTGTTGAACTATGTATTGGTGGATAAAAGGTTGATGGGTAGACTTCTGGATGTGCATGTTTATAGAGAGGCAACAAATATACAGTGGACCCCCGGATTTCGTACTGCTCCAAACTTGAACAATTATGTAAGTGTATTTTTGTAAGTGCTTTTGTAAGTGTATTTTTGGGGGTCTAAAAGGAGTAATCTAATTTACATTTCTCCTTATGGTAACAAATTCCTTCGGTAACAGCACTCGAACAGCATTCTGGAACGAAGTATGGCCGAAAACTGGGGTACCACTGTAATCAGATCATTATTTAAAAGTAGCTACAGAGAGAGTAAGAGGTAAATGGAGTACAAGGAAACTGGCATCAGCAAGGAAGAGAGAGGTGAAAGTGTATAAACTAAAGGAGGAGGTAGTGTAAGATATAAGCAACCATTGAGAAAAAGATGGGCTAGTGAGAGTATAGGTAATGAGGAAGTTGAAGAGGTATGGGGTAGATTTAAGAATGCAGTGTTAAAATGTGCACCAGACTTTTGTGAATATAGGAGTGTTGGTGATGAAGAGAAGAGGATCAATTGGCAGAATGATGAGGTAAAGGGAGTGGTAAGAGAGAAAAAGTAAGCATATGAGAGGTTTTTACAAAGCAGAAGAGATATAAGGAGGATAGGGTACAAAAATGGTGAGGGAGTGTTAATGGAGAGCACATGAGAGGGTTGGTGAGTTTGTCAACAAATTTAGCTGAGAAGAAAAATTTGGGAGTGAGATTAATAGGCTGAGAAAGCCTAGGGAACGAATGGATTTGACAGTTAAACAAGGAAGCAGGAAGTTATTACATGGAGAGGTGGAGGTATTGGGAAGATGATAGAAATATTTTAAGGAGCAGTTAAATGTTGATGAAGAAAGGAATGCAGTGATTTCATGTATTGGCCAAGGAGGAATAACACCCTTTAGGAGTGAGGAAGAGCCAGATGTGAGAGTGGTGGTGTGTGAGGCAGTGAGTAAAATGAAAGGAGGTAAAGCAGCTGGGATTGATGGGATCATGACAGAAATGTTAAAAGCAGGTGGGGATATACTGTAGTTTTGGTTTGGTTAATACTTTTGTTCAGTAATTGTAAGAAAGAGGGAAAGGTACCTAGGGACTGGCAGAAAGTGTGCATAGTTCCTTTGTATAAAGGAAAGGGGGACAAAATAGAGAGTAAAAAATTCAGGGAAATAAACCTGTTGAGTATATCAAGTAAAGTGTATGGTAGTGTTATTATTGAAAGAATTAAGGGCAAGATGGAGAGCAGGATCACAGATGAACAAGGAGGCTTAGAAAGGGTAAGGGATGTGAAGACCAAGTGTTTACACTGAAGCATATAAGTGAACAATATTTATATATAGGTAAGGAAGCATTTGTTGCTTTCATGGATTTAGAAAAAGCATAAGATTAGGGAGGACAGGAGGGTCAATGTGGCTGATGGAATAAGTGCTAGGTTACTGAATGCTGTTAAGAGTTTTTATAAGGATACTGAGGCTCAAGTTAGGGTATGTAGGAGAGAGAGATTATTTTCCAGTAAAAGTAGGCATTAGACAGGGATTCATGATGTCATCATGGTTATATAACATATTTATAGATGGGTTTGTAAAAGAAATACTAGGGTACTGGGAAGAGGTGTGGGATTAAAACAAAGAATCTAATACAAAATGAGAGTTGTCACAGTTGCTTTTTGCTGATGACACTGTGCTTCTGGGAGATTCTGGAGAAGTTGCAAAGGTTGGTGACTGAATTTGGAAGAGTATGTAAAGGAATGAAATTAAAAGTGAATAGGAAAGAGCGAGGTGATAAGGGTAGATGCGGAGTAACAAACAAGTTAGGTCATGAAAGACTGGATGTCACAATGGATATATGAAAGACAAGGTGAACCATAGAAATGATAAAGGAAATAAGGTGGATGGTGTGTTGAAGCATCTGTGAAGACAATGTTATCCATGGAGGCAAAGAGGGCAATGTATGAGAGTATAGTGGTACCAACACTCATATGGGTGAAGAATGGGCTGTGAATGTTGCAGTGAAGAGAAGGCTGGAAGCAGTGGAGCGATCATGTCTGATGACAATATGTGGTGTAAATATTATGCAGAGAATTCATAGTTTGGAGAGTAGGAGATGTGAAGTTAATAAAAGTATTATCCTGAGGACTCAGGAAGGTTGTTGAGGTGGTTTGGACATTGAGAGGATGGAGCAAAATAGAATGACTTGAAGGGTGTATAAATCTGTATTGGAGGAAAGGCGAGGTAAGGGTTGCCCTAGGAAAGGTTGGATGGGGGGTGAGTAAAAGAGGTTTTGTGTGCAAGGGGCTTGGACATCCAGCATGCATGTGTGAGTGTTAGATATGAGTGGAGGCAAATTGTTTTGGGGACTTAACGAGCTGTTGTAATGTGAGCAAGGTAACATTTTGTGAAGGGATTCGGAGAAAGCGGTTGGCCAGACTTGAGTCCTAGAGGCGGAAAGTAGAGTGCCTGCAACCTGAAAAAAGGGTGGTGGTATTTTGCAGTTTGGAGGGGCATTTGAACTAATATCAGTGCACCTCTGACAAGACAGTATTGGAGTGAATGTTGTTTCTTTATTGGGTCTCCCTGCCTTGGTGGCAGAGTCAAGTGTGCTAAAAAAGAAAAAAATATTTCGTGAAATCCAGCTTCTAAGAACGAGGAAGAAAGAATTATCCAATGGTAGTGCTGTGGTGGTTGTTACCCCACCAAATGAAAATATTACCATTTGAGAATGCCAGATGATTATCTGGCAGATCCACGAGTGACAATTGAAGGTTTATGACTTCTGGCATTCTATCTGGTTTGCCCAACACTAGTAATTAGCCGAAAAAAGTTGCACAGTTAGTTCTCTTGTCTAAACTGTGTAAAAGTTGCTCAGTTAATTCTAGAGGTGCCATCCTGTTGTTCCACATCAGGCAGGGTAAGAGATGGTCTCTAGGAGCAACGGGTATGTGGCTTCTTTTCATTTAGTTCTCAGAGCTGCTCTCCATTATTTACTTTACAATAAACAGGTCACTACCGTATTCTCCTAGATTCCAAATGATTGTAAAGTCTACTAACCCCTGCATGGCTATGGACTCCTCAAAACCTCGAATAGCTTTCGAGCAACCACTCGTTGCCTATAACTAGTACTGCTGATTTGTCTTTTCACTGTGGTACATCTGAGCCCCCCTCCCCATCTTTTTATTTTTTTTTACTCTAGAACTTGCTTCTCCTATGGTGCCATGATGATTCACAGATTGTCTGTGTGCCATGGACAAAGTGGCTTGAGGTCATCTGCCAAAGAGACAAACGACAAATAAATGCTGATGCTGACACACACACCGATCACTTTTAAGAAATACACCACCTGGAAGCCTCACCTACTAACAAAAATCTTCCAGCAATGCACCAGGCAAAAAATATTTCACAATAACCAACGAATCCTGAAGAATACTCAAGTGATCTCAAACTTATAAAAGAACTCATAACCCTTATCAGCCAATACATCTTCCACCCTACCCCGACAAATAGTTATGATTATTATAATCATAACTAAGTGCTAAATCTATAAGGGTCATACAGCAATGCAGTTATGAAAATCAAGGAAGGGTTGATAACACTGGAAATGGAGTACAGGCTCAGGGGACAAAGACTGCAAACCACACTCAAGAAGAAGAGCCTCGGGATGAGTATTATACCAAGTATATCGCCCAATGAAAAGCAGGGGTGCCACAAGTACACTAAGAGAAAGCAATAAATGTCTGGGGCCCAAGACTGTTCAACAGCCTCCCACCATACATGAGGGGAATTACCAATAGAACCCTGGCTGCCTAAAGTCAGTACCCGATGAACCAGGTTGTGGGTCATGTATTGGATTACGTGAAGCCAGCAGTAACAGCTTGATTGATCAGGCTCTGATCCATCGAGAGGCCTGGTCAAGGACGGCCCCGGAGGCGTTAACTCTCGGAACGACCTCCAGGTAGGCAGAGGTACAAAATAAACCATAACACGGGTGGGGTTAGAACCCGCGATCAGTGTCTCAAAACTCCAGACCGCCGTTTCGCGGGTTCCAACCCCACCCGTGGTATGGTTTGTTTGCAATCGTGTCATTACGATTTAGTGAGTCATGAGGTACAAAATGCTGAGAAGATATGATAGGATGGACAGGAACGGACTGTTCGAGAGGCAGAAAATAGAAACACGAGGGCACAGATGAATCACAGGAATATCAGGAAATATTTATTTAGCTCCAGAGTGGTCAGGAAGTAGATCGATCTGTCAGCGTAGTAACAGAGGCAGGATCTATATACAGCTTTAAGATTCGACCCCTGCAATCACATTAGGTAAGCACGCGCGCGCGCGCACACACAAATGAGCCACGGGGATATCAGGAAGTATTTCTACAGTTTCGGAGTAGAAGGGAAGTAGAATGCTCATAGTGAGGAAGCGGTGGAGGCAGACTCGCACATAGTTTTAAGAGTAGGCACTATACGGCATACAAGGCTTAAGAGTGAATCTGAAGAGTGGCAAGTTAAAGAGGCAGGGTTAGGACATAAGACTCGATCCCTACAACAACAAATAAGCGAGCACAATATCCAAAAATGAGGTTAAGATGTTATGACAAGGAAATAGGATTAAACGATCTTGGAGAGTCACATGGGTCCTAAAAGCAAGTACAGATGAATCTACCTGGTCTACCTGGAGAGTGTTCCGGGGGTCAACACCCCCGTGGCCCAGTCCTTGACCAGACCTCTCGGTGGAATCTCACTGTAGAAGGATAAATTGTAAGGCAAATGGAATACATTACATGTGTAAATACGTAAAGAAAAAGGCGACAGGGAGGATTCCCTGAAACGCAAGCCTCTCACTGACAAAGTGCGGTGAAACTAAAGTGGGTCTCTGCGCTGTGAGAGAGGTATCTTTCCCCTCTGTATTCAATAACCCCGGTCACCTTTGCCTCAATGCAGGCAAGAGGCGTAGTTGTACTTTAAAACTTTCAAGAGGCACAAGAGCTGCAGCTTAATTACATAGTAAGTTTATTTAGGTACAGGTACACATAAATACGTAGGAACTAAACTCAAGCTGGTAATTAAATTTGTTAATATCAAATGTACAATAGTCAATTTTCAATTCTCTACAATACTTTAAAACAATAAAATAGCCAAATCATGGCAGTTTTTAAGGCTTTAAAAGCCTTTGGGAAAAATAGTATATTTTATTAAAGAATCTGGCAACAGCAAAGCTGCAACAGTTACCAACAATGCGCAGCATAAATACTAAACTAAAATTGGCAAATTTGCACTCAGTCAAATAAGAATCTGAAGTTTCCTATAAGCGTTGTCTGAACCTTCCTTGAAGTCAGACACACCAACCAGCGTTGTCTGAACCTTCCTTGAAGTCTGACACACCAACCAGCGTTGTCTGAGCCTTCCTTGAAGTCTGACACACCAACCAGCGTTGTCTGAACCTTCCTTGAAGTCTGACACACCAACCAGCGTTGTCTGAGCCTTCCTTGAAGTCTGACACACCAACCAGCGTTGTCTGAACCTTCCTTGAAGTCTGACACACCAACCAGCGTTGTCTGAACCTTCCTTGAAGTCTGACACACCAACCAGCGTTGTCTGAGCCTTCCTTGAAGTCTGACACACCAACCAGCGTTGTCTGAACCTTCCTTGAAGTCTGACACACCAACCAGCGTTGTCTGAACCTTCCTTGAAGTCTGATACACCAACCAACGTTCAAAGTATGAAGTTGACAAAATCAAAATGCAAATTTGATAAAGTGGCAAATTGAATTTTTAACACCCAATAATGATGTAAATCCTATTTTTTGAGAAAAATAAACCAATCTTAATTTTGAGTTTGAAGACAATCATAAGAGGTATTCTCCAGTTATTTCATGAAAACCTACAACCCACAATAACAGGTGCTAATGAGATCTAGAAATTACTTAGCTACAGAGAAGAAACATGTACTGCAAAATTCTGAAGGCCCTGGAAATAGTTGTATACTGTCGCAATAAAATGTAAGTGGCAAAGGCAGAAGTCACATGTGCCACTTCACTGAATCTTGGAGAACAGAGATAAACTAGTATCGTTAAAATAATGTTATACTACCTACTCTCGGAGCCCGGTCCTGGGATACGCATGTTTGTTGTTTACCTGGTCAACCAAGCTGTTGCTGCTGGTAGCCCACTGGTCCATATATCCGTCACAGCCTGACTGATCCATCATTTGGTGGAGATGCGTGTTAAATTTCCTCTTGAAGACTTCCATACTTGTTCCAGCAGTGTTTTTGATACCTGATAAGATGCTTATAAGTCTGGGACCACGGATATTAATACGATGTTTCTAATATGCCCATGGTGCCTCTATTTTTCATTGCGTTTATTTTACATTTTCTCCCATCTCTCTCATTCTAGTCAGTATGTTGTTATGGCAGTATGCAGGCTTGAGACAGCCTACAAATACTTTCCACGTATATTTAATTATGTATCTTTCTTCGCTCTATTGAGTGCATATTTAGAATTTTGAGGTGCTCCCAGTAAGCAAGTCATCTGGCGATTGCTTGATCCCAATAAAATACAATTCCAATGCAAACCACCAGAAAGCCAAGCACCACCCTAATTCACAGTTCCGCTGAACAAAGACCTGCGAACTGCGAGTTCATCTTTGAACAAAGGAAACCAAGTATGGGCCTGTAGGCCTGTTGAAACACAACTGCTCAGCAACCAAGTATGGGCCTGTAGGCCTGTTGAAACAACTGCTCAGCATGCTTTTGATCACCTGCCCCAGATGCCCTATAAAAGCTGTAATTTTTCTCATTGCTCCTTGTACGTGAAAAACCCCACTTGTGGGTGAAACATTGTAACAATAAAGAATTCACTGAAATAAGTATATTTACCACTTGTCGTCATACCTTTGAAACTTGTAAGTTCATTCATTACCTTTATACCTTGTTCAGCTATCAAAATTTTGGGGCCCAGTCCCTGGACCCATTATATACCTCTGTAATCTTTTGACTACCGCCCACAGGATGGGTATGGGGTGTATAATAAAGATATTAAACTAACTAACTCGGCATTACGCCTTTATTCAATATATAATGGGTATGTAGTGGTACAAGAGGAGACAGGGAAATCGAAACAGAGTTGAGATATTGGCAGCTGACGAGGACCGGCCAGCCGCTATATGGTCACTGACAGCTCAGATGATGTCCAGCTACCAAGAAAAGAAATTGGTTACGAGGGGTCAGTTGTCTCTTGAGATGGAGATGTCTGTGAGGGTAAAACTGACTCGTTATATTCTAGAAATGATAAGGGGGGGTGTATGTAAGTGTATTTCTGATTGTTGAGTATAGGAGCTGTCAAAGGTTGAGGTAGTCTGTCTGAAAAATTAGAACTTGAAGGGAGAGGGAATTAAATTTTGAGGTGTAGGCTTTTAATGTCATTGGGGGTTGTAACAGGTGCCGGAAAAACAGATGAATTGAAATGTGTAAGGTGGGAGATAGTAGAGGTGACAGATGTTGAAGTAGGAATGTTAGAGGTGAGAATATAACAAGGATTGAACACTGGATAACTATCGTAGAGATCATTGGTTGGGTCAATATGTTTCTCCACAGATTGGACATTCTTCTGGTGATCAACACGCAGTATGACAGATGTGGTGGAGAGATGAGATTGTTCTGCCGGGACTGTAACAATGATGGACAATTCTGTAACTAAAGAACTGTTGTATCTGAATCAACTAATCCAGCGGTTTTTGTTCCGCATTTCTGAAATCTGTTAAATTGAGGGTTTACTTTTTGCTGAGTAGCCATGTCATCAGCATTTGAGACACCCTTGCTGTGTTGGCTTGAGTTTCCTCACTGGCAAGCTTTGATCTGCTATGCATACTGAAGAGGGAAGCTTATAGCAATCGAACATCAGTTTAGCTATGAATCTACCCTTGCAACTACAATTAGGTGAGTACTGTTGGATACCATCTCCGTCCCTGAGATAGGACAGACATATGTTTCAGCTTTGGTGACAGAGGTGCTGTAGCTCTTCTATTTGGATGTCCAAAACACAGTCTGTGAAGTCTTGTTATACGACTGTATGGAATGACAATGGTCCCACGGTATGAACTGAGAGTGTTGGTGTATGGTGACCGTGGTCTCGCCAATGGTGTTGACACACCTTTATCAGCCTAGTCAGCATCATCATTAACCCTAATGGTGTACATTTCACTTGTTAAATTCTAATAGCCACTTGTCAGACAGACTACTACTGCAGCTCATCCACGTTCGTTTCTGGTCTTTTCTGGTCCTCTCCTGTTTGTATTGTCATTAGTGTCATATCTGCAAACAGGGACACTTCTGACTCTTCCAATCATGTCGTTTATGTACACTATGTCAGTACTGCCTGTAAACAGAGTACTCACTAATGGAGTGTATGTTACCGTTAACTGTTATGGCTGTGTATGCAACATGTAAGTATTACTCGTATAACTGTTGGCATCAGCACCTGAGTGCCAGATCGGGTCATCTTCGTTCAAATCTTGGAGCAGTAGTGTAGGGTCATGTCACTGCAACTCTGTGTACCTACATACTCCTATACAATAAATGAGAGAACTTAATCGTCTATTACTACTTTCCGCCATCTGGTGAACCATCCGTCCTTGGGATGCTCCATTATCTTTAATTAATGACCAAACCAACAGACACCTCTTTGCTACCATTACCTTCTGCTACCCCTGTCAGTTTGTACCGCAGCCTTCTGTGCAATACTGTGCCACATACCTTCTTACTCTCAGGATATAACCTACCCAGCCTTCTCTGTCATGATTTATTTCCGTCATTTTCATAAAACTCTAATGCATGAGTGATAAGAGTTGTCATCTCTAACCCTATTCTGGTTCTCTTATGTAGCCATTTATTTTAAGGTACTTAGCTATTCTCTTTCTTAGCTTTTCTAATACCTTATGTAGTGCGTGCGTGCATGCGTGAGTGCGTGCGTGTGTGAGAGAGCAGCAGGGTGCATGAGAGGAGGGAGGCAGGAGGACTGCAGTATTGATCAGGTGACGGTGGCGTGCGTGTGATCCGAGTTCTCTCCCTTGCTCCTACACCTCGGGTTATTAATATGTACTTCAGGAGGATCACAGGTTGGTCACTCCACCACCCATCTGCCCCACAGGTGCTATCAACCATGAGCACTTGCCTCGGCACCATACAACAATGGTTCGCTAGGTCTGGCTGCCATTGGAGCGACCCTACAAGATACGTCCATACAGTCGTTTTCGGGACACTTTACAAATAGCGAACATGATAAAGAGATTTGTGACGGTTGCCAGGGTTAAAATGGTAGAGGAGGTAATGATGTAGATAGGTAGTAATAGATATGTAGGTGGTGACAGCTGGTGGTCCTACCATGCACCTCTCATTACCACCACTATAGGATATGTCCTGTAGGCCTTCCCCCTCCTGCTTCAAGGGACATGCATGACTAATATAACTTATAACCTGCATCGTTTTCTATATGAGTACCATTTCTAACTTAATACACCAAAGAGTGAATGATAAAATCATGTTTAGTAATCATGGTGGTCATTAGCAGTAGTGGAGATTATTAGGGATCCACTGTTGATATCGAGAACCGTGGCCAGTGGTATGTTAGATAGGATAAAACTCTCATACCGTATGCACGTACTTAAAGATATTTTTATCTCTTATCATACAATTGTCTTTTCTTTAGAATTATACACTGACAACATAAACATTTATGAAAATAACAATGATTAAAGGGATAACCTTCATTTTTTATGAATGACAAAACACGATTTTGTATACGTTTCGTCATTCGTAAAAAGTGGCGAAACATGAATGTATATTTATGAAAGTCACATATGTACTATTAAATCTGTATTTTTTTGGCGTATGTTTAGGAGAACGCAAAGGAGCCAACTGTGTACACGAAAAGAGACAGCTACTGGATAGTTGTTTCAAAGTGGACTAGGATGAAAAAATCTGTCAAAACATAGACAATATAATTTAAATGGTTCTCAGTAATATATACAGCATATAATAATATACAAAGGGTCACTAAAGTAGAGACATCTAAGTTACTATTGCTTTAACTACAGTTTCCTACATACGCCACCCAATTTTATCCAGCTGCTGCAACTTTTTGTGAGGATTGTTGAGTAAGATTATCAAAATGCCGCCAGCGAGTACTGTCAAGTCTGTTAGTGAGGTCTAACAAGGACTGTCAAGTCTGTTAGTGAGGTCTAACAAGGACTATCAAGTCCTTGTTAGTGAGGACTAACAAGCCTGTTAGTGAGGACTAACAAGCCTGTTAGTGAGGACTAACAAGCCTGTTAGTGAGGACTAACAAGCCTGTTAGTGAGGACTAACAAGCCTGTTAGTGAGGACTAACAAGCCTGTTAGTGAGGACTAACAAGCCTGTTATAAAGGACTGTCAAGCCTTTGAGTAATGTAAAACCTGTCAGAAAGGATTGTAATGCCTTCTATTGAGGTTATCAATGCCGGCAAGTGAGGACTGTCAAGCCTGCGAGGTTGTGCATGCTGTCAGCGAGGATTGTCAAATCTTTCAATTCTGTAAGTGAGGACTGTCAAGCATAATAGCGAGGTTGCCAATGCTACCAGCAAGGTTGTCAATACCGTTAGTGAGGCTATTAATCAACTGTGTCAGTGAAGACTGCCAAGCCTGAGTGGGTTATTAATGCTGCCAAAGAAGACTGCCAATCCTGTTAGCTAGAGCTCTAGAACAGTCAAGCCAGCGAACATAATCAGTGCATTGGAACACTGCGGTGGACTTACAAATGCTCTTTTGTTGGATTATTGTCACACCCTACGTCATTATGTACTTGAGTGCGATAAAATTAATGAATTCAGAGACAACTCACTCAGAAATGTTCAAGATATGTCAAAGTATTTTATCCACAGTGGTATATTACAGACCATTCTGGAAAAATACCTTGACTTTGCTCCCTGTAAATAAAGCATTACAACACACACGTGTGTGTGGGTGTGGTATGTGTGTGTGTGTGTGTGTGTGTGTGTGTGTGTGTGTGTGTGTGTGTGTGTGTGTGTGTGTGTCCCAACAATTAATATTTGCACCAATAACTCATTACAGTTGTGACCGGGTGTAGACTAGTAAATTGCTCATTGCTTTATAATTTGTTTATGATTGCAACCATGTATAAAAGTAAGTAAATTTACTTACATGATTCATTACATTTGAAACTTGTGAGTTCATTACCTTTGTACTTTGTTCAGCTATCAAAACTTTGGGGCCCAGTCTCTGGACCCATTATATACCTCTATAATATGTAAATACCTTTGTAACTTGTCATAATTGTGACCAAATCTACCTGAGTTCATTACCTTTGTAACTTGCTCAGCTATCAAAACTTTGAGGCCCAGTCCCTGGACCCATTATGTACCTCTGTAATCTTTTGACTACCGCCCACAGGATGGGTATGGGGTGCATAATAAAGATATTAAACTAACTACCCCACACCAACTCCCGTAGCAGTCCACCTTATATTTAAAACTATGCAGTTTTCATGCCACTGACTATCTGGGAGTGGGTTCCACTCATCCACAACTCTATTACCAAACAAATACTTCACTCTATCATTTCTAAATCTAAGTTTGTCCAACTGGAACCCATTGCTGTAGGAGTGGAGGCTATCAATGCCGTCAAGGAAGACTATCAAGCTTGTTAGCGACAACTGTCCAACGTATGAGTGAGGCTGCCAATGCTGTCAGCAAGTACTGGCAAGGCCGTGAACAGGGTTATCAATACATTCAGCGTGGACTGTCAAGTCTGTGAGTGAGCTTATCAGTGTTGTTGACGAGGACTGTAAGTGGGGTTATCAACTATCAGCAAAGACTGTCAAGCCTGTGAGTGGGCTTGACAATGCTGTCAGCAAGGACTATCAATCCGGTGAGTAGGGGTTATAAATGCTGTGAGCGAGGGGTATCACGACTGTTAGTGAAGCCTGTCCAGAGTGTTGATCTTATGCCCTGCCCGACAAGAAGTAATTTCGTAAGTGCACTGTCAAATGATAGAAAACTGCCAGGACTTGTCAATGAAGACTGACAAGACTAGCAATGAAGACTGTCAGGACTGTCAATGAAGACTGACAGGACTAGCAATGAAGACTGTCAGGACTAGCAATGAAGACTGTCAGGACTAGCAATGAAGACTGTCAGGACTGTCAATGAAGACTGACAGGACTAGCAATGAAGACTGTCAGGACTAACAATGAAGACTGTCAGGAGTGTTAATGAAGACTGACAGGACTGTCAATGAAAGCTGTCAAAGACGTGAGTTTGAGGTTAATCAGCTGTCAGGGAGGGAAGTCATCACTATTAAGCTAGTAACTATGGCTGTCATGAGCGACTATCAGCAGGGGATGTTAGGCTAACAAGGTACTTAATATCATCGAGTAATTAGTGTAATTACGTCATCACAGAACTGATTATACATGTATGGAGTATACATATAATCCATACATATATAATTTGCTTTACTGTTTGCTGCTTTGTCAATATAATTATGTAATCTCTATGGTGTGTTGCTTTAATATAATTATGTAATCTCTAAGTGTGGCAGCGATGTTAAGTTTTTTTTTTTTAATTATTAGATTCATAAGGAAGGCCTAAACTCGAAAGGGTGATATGGAGCCTGGCGGAATGAGAAATAGTCAGGTTCGATCCAAGAAAGGAGAGGGGTAGTTCAGACACCCTAGATCAAAAGTTCTTCACTGGCAGCCAAGAACCCCGGGGAACTCGTAACAAAAGTAATATATAAATAACAAAAAAAAGGCACAATACCGTGACTGGAACAATACACAAATAACCCACACAAAAGAGAGGAGCTTACGACGACGTTTCGGTCCGACTTGGACCATTTACAAAGTCACACCCGCACAAAGTGACTTTGTAAATGGTCCAAGTGGGACCGAAACGTCGTCGTAAGCTCCTATGTGCGGGTTATTTGTGTAATAGTAACACATATTACATAAACCCCAGTAACTGTAATAATATTGTTGGAGATACATTACTGAGGTACAGCAGGACCACCACAAGCTATTATACTTTAGTTATGACACGGTAATTAATATGCTGTCATGTGTGTACTCCAGGGATACCGACTGTCATGTGTGTACTCCAGGGGTACTGACTGGCATGTGTGTACTCCAGGGGTACTGACTGCATGTGTGTACTCCAGGGGTACTGACTGCATGGTGTACTCCAGGGTACTGACTGTCATGTGTGTACTCCAGGGTACTGACTGCATGGTGTACTCCAGGGGTACTGACTGGCATGTCAGGGTACTCCATGTGTACCAGGGTACTGACTGTCATGTGTGTACTCCAGGGGTACTGACTGGCATGTGTGTACTCCAGGGGTACTGACTGGCATGTGTGTACTCCAGGGGTACTGACTGGCATGTGTGTACTCCAGGGGTACTGACTGGCATGTGTGTACTCCAGGGGTACTGACTGGCATGTGTGTACTCCAGGGGTACTGACTGGCATGTGTGTACTCCAGGGGTACTGACTGTCATGCGTGTA
This sequence comes from Cherax destructor, assembly GCA_009830355.1. NCBI lineage: Eukaryota > Metazoa > Arthropoda > Malacostraca > Decapoda > Parastacidae > Cherax > Cherax destructor. The sequence continues at coordinate 96,233 of WNWK01001818.1, forward strand.
CTCCAGGTGTACTGACTGTCATGCGTGTACTCCAGGGGTACTGACTGTCATGTGTGTACTCCAGGGGTACTGACTATGGTATATATGGAGCAAAAATTTCATGTTTCATGAACAAAGCTTAATTCAGCTACGATTAACATTAATTTAACGTCTTTATTATGTACCCCCATACTCACCCTGTGGGCGGTAGTCAAAGATTACAGAGGAATATAATGGGTCCAGGGGCTGGTCCCCAAAGTTTTGACAGTTAATTTGCTAAAATATAAGGTAACGACCATGGCCTAGAATGGAAACGTGTTTCTGGATTCGCCCTAGAGAAATGAAAAATTGGACAGGTATATGGGAAGTATTTAAAATTAAAAACGTAGATAATATAAAGAATTTCCTGAGGGGGCTTGCCAGAAATATACAAATAGTGGGAAGACACATGTTTGGAGTACAGAGCTGAAGCAGCTACTCGGGAGAGGAAACCCTCAAGGAAGGTTCCCTGATGCTGGTGAGGGGTCTCTTGATCTATGGTACTGGATCCGTCCTCCAATTCCTTGAATCGAGTCCGAATGCCTTCCATTCCCCCCAGGCTCCATATGACCTTATGTGTTTAGCGCTCCCCGTTAATTTAATAAAAATAATACTCGGGACAAGAAAGCAGAGGGGAAATAAGGATGCAAAACTGTGAGCAAAATACAAAGGAGGAAGAGACGACAATAGCAAGAAAAAGAGAAATAGAACGTGGAGAAATATGCTCAGGGAAAGGAAGAGAATCCAGAAGACCTCTCAGAAAGCGAGACTGAGTCTACAACAGAAAAATGTAGTCATTAAGAGCATCTACAAATAATACGCTAAAGGGATGTGTATTTACGGGAGAGAATGATGGTACCAACACACCAGAAAATGTTCAAATATGCTAGGGAAGGGGAAGTGTCGCTTTAAAAAGGGGATACAGGTACTTCCATCCAAAGATGTGCAAAACCTCACTGTAGCTCAGTGTGTTATGACCTCAGCTGTCCCGACTACCAAATGAGAGGAACGTGACGCTACCGAGAAAGCAGTGGTATGAAAAATGAACAGTATTCGTTTTTTTTAGAGGAAAGAAAAGAGGAGATGCAGAAAAGGGAATCGACAGAAGAACAACAGGTGGTATAGATGTGCAGTCATACACGCAACAAACAAGTGTACAATCAATACTACTGGAGAAAGCATGGATATGTACACCAGGTGCCATACCAGGTGGGTCATTACCAGTAGTACTAACAAAACCTACACAAAACCAGAACATCTCAAATGGTAAATCCTGCTTCCTTTATGCAAACATCCAGGGTTTGAAATCAAATAAAAATGAGTTATAATAATGGGCTCCTCACAAAAGCGAATGGTGTGTTTGCAGCAATCATAGAAACACACGCTAGGGATGTTCTGGACGGTGAGATAACGATAAAAATCTATATGTGGCAATTTATAGGTCACAGGGGAGTTAATAGACTAAATGTGAGATATTTTTTGTTGCACAACACTGTTGAATTCATCAAATGATACAGCAGAAGTTCTAGGTATTAAAGCGGAAAACATGGAGCTTGGTAATTATCCACGTATGTAAACCACGGTCAACATCGCTTGAGGAAATCACTGATCAAATAAGGAAGATAGATAGCTGCCTTGAAAGGCTTGAAACCCCAACATCAAATATTATCCTCATTGGAGATTCAACCTCCCCCTCTCCCTAATGTAAAATTAAAGGTGGTTCATCACAGCACTGTACCAGATATAGTTCCTGGAAGCCAGCTCGCGTTAGGAGTGGCATATCCAGTGTACTTACTGGGCACCTAACATCTGAAGCATGGTGGCATAATGGACTAAGGCGTCGAGGATTTTAGCTAGCTTCTCGAGAGGGTGGTTAAAATATCTCGGGTTCGATCCTCGGCTAGTCGCAGTATGTTATTTACTTTAAAACCACTTGTTTTGTGGATGCATATATATATATATATATATATATATATATATATATATATATATATATATATATATATATATATATATATATATATATATATATATATATACTATATATATATATATATATATATATATATTACTATATATATATATATATATACTATATATCTATATATATATATATGACGTGCCGAATAGGTAAAAACTTGCTATTTTGGCTTAAATAGCAACGCTCTTCTTGCCGAATAAGGCAAGCTAAAATTTATGTATGCAATAATTTCGTAAAAATCATTCTGAACCTAACGAAATTTTTTTTTTATTGTGTTTGTTTATTATTAAATTATTGTGAACTTATCTAAAATATATTTAGCTGGATTAGGCTAAATTAAATTGCGCTTGTTATAATAAGGTTAGGCAAGTTTTCTAAGGTGCTTTTGGTACAAAATTATTAATCTTTACATAAACATAAATGAAAAAAATATATCTTTAAACTTATAAGAGAAAATTTTAGAAAAGACTTAATTTTAAATAAGTTCTTGCTAAATGACCAGTTTTACCTATTCGGCAAGACATATATATATATATATATATATTATATATATAATATATACATATATATAATATATATATTATATATATATATATTATATATATATATATATATATATATATATATATATATATATAACCCCATGGATCAAATTATGGATATTAATTGGTATGTATATCTTCCTTTTCAGCAGATACCTAAATGAAACGAGGACAAGAATATATATGGAAGATTGCACCTCACCCCGTACATGTGAGTGGAGGGACGTGTCAAGCCGACGTACTCAGTGATTTGGGTTTCTGTCATCTGGAAAACACCCAGGCTGGGACAGTACTTCTACTGTGTTTTTGAGGGTCGAATCCTGGCTCCTGGTCTATTCTCATTGGCCTCATCGACCGGCATTAACGATTTCCGGTTTCTTGAGCCCTATCACATCTACTTTTGAAATTCTATATGTTATTCTTTTCCACCACTTCCAAATCCAGTTCATTCTACTTTCCTATTACTCAGGCTGAAAAAGTATTTCCCAGTTCTGGCGTCCGTATTACAGAATGGATTTAAATGCGCTGGACCATATACAGATAAGAATAACGAAAGTGATCCTACGTTCCAGAAACCTTTCGTACGAAAACAGGCTGAAGGCACTGAATTTGCACCCTCTGGAATTACTTTAAATTAAAAAGTATATGACTGAAGTGAACAAATAGAAAACAGAAATAAATAAAGGGGGTACAAACAACGTGCTGAAAATATCTAACAAAGACATGATTCGCAACAATGACTTCAAGTTGGACAAACTTAGATTTAGAAAGGATATAAGGATGTAATCATTTGAAAATATGGGTGTAGATAAGCAGAACAAACTCCCAGGTAGCGTTATTGGGACGAGAACTTTGGGTAGCTTTAAATATTGGTTAGGCGAATGAGTGGGTGTGGGTGGGTGTGAGTTAGACCTTCCTACTGCAGTATTCCTGCATTATCGTGTTCTAATATCCCTGTGTCTCATCTATTTTTAGCGTCCATCTTATCCTCGCACTGAAAAGTATTTCCTTATCCGCGTTATAAATTCCTGGTTTTTATGTTGCCATTATTCACTAACCCCCTCCCCGTGCCCTCTTTTCTTTAGTTTGTTCTTGTAATGCACCCCTCTTAGCTCTGGGGCTAGTCTGGCTGCATACCTTGAATCATGCGGAGGCTGCAAGTTGGTGTTGCACATTCTAAGATGGAATGATGTTTGCTGTGTACTTCTATTATCTTGATACTTTGAGATTCATGAAGACTATTCCCAGATTTGCTAGCCTCGCATAAGATGCCAAAGTCGTGAAATTTATGTGCTCTTCCAGAGATATATGTCTACATCTTTTTTCCGTGAATACCTGCTAGTCTCCTTTCCCCTTCATCAAATTTCATGACATTGCACTTATTGAGATTGAATTTCAGCAGACACTTGTTTTGTCACCTTTGTAACATGCCTAAATCCCTGGATTCACTCATTATCATTTATTCATATTCTTAAGTGTGTACGTGTGCGCATACGTGGCGCGCGATTATTATTACATTCACGGGTGCGCTCTATCCCCTAGGGGAATGGAAGGCATTCACATTCATTCCAAGGAATTGGAGTACAGGTCCCATTCCTTAGATCAAGAGCCCCTCACCAGCATCAACAAACCTTCCTTGCGGAGTACGTGCGTGTGAGTACGCGTGTGAACATACACGAATGTGCGCGTGAGTACGCGTGTGAACATACATGAATGTGCGCGCGCGCGCCCGTGAGCGTGTATGGTAGCGTTATGTAGGTCAGATAAGGACCTCGCTGGACACACCAGTAGGTCAAGGTGAGATGTCTGGGTGGCTAATGGGAGGACCCGGGGCTATAACATCCTTCTTACCACAAATTACAACTTTTACGATCCTACCCCTCATCCAATCCCCACAACTCAATTTCTGACTGCAAACACAAACCACGAATTTTAAATCTAGAACTTATTTTTAAATATAGTTATATGTAGGTTATTCAATTGTACGTACACGGTGTATTCATCACATACAGTACAAGGGTTGTAAGTGCCTGTGCAAAAACTGTGTACACACATGCAATATACTTAGTTCTTGTTCTGGATACGAAAAATGCGTTTATATTTAAAATTCAGATGTGCAGCCATATGACAGTTGTGAAATGCAATGACAAGTGTACCTACCTATGGTAAGTATGTACACTTCCCCAAGATAAGAGTACATTTATATGACTTGTCAGTATTGTATACATTTACTGCTACCATACACACACACTATATATATATATATATATATATATGTCGTGCCGATTAGGTAAAACTTGCGATTTTGGCTTAAATAGCAACGCTCACCTTGCCATATAAGACAAGTGAAAATTTGTGTATGCAATAATTTCGCCAAAACCATTCTGAACATAACGAAAAAAATATATTTCATTGTGTTTGTTTATTATTAAATTAATGTTAACGTATCTAAAATATATTTAGTTGGGTTAGGCTAAATTAAATTGCGCTTGCTGTAATAAGGTTAGGTAGGTTTTCAAAGTTTCTCTTGGTACAAAATTATAAATTCTTACATTAACATAAATGAAAAAATATATCTTTAAACGTATAAGAGAAAATTTTTAGAAAGGACTTAATTTTAAATGAGTTCTTGCTAATTGACCAGTTTTACCTAATCGACACGACACAATATATATATATATATATATATATATATATATATATATATATATATATATATATATATATATATATATATATATATAAATGCTTTATTAATAGACAGAATACATTTATAAAACACACAAACATGAACATGAATACAATGGTACAATATGTCAAAGATTATGAATCTCCTCCAGCTCCTCCGAAGCCGGACGCGAGCCGAGTATGCAGCATGCGTTTCCCTCTGGATGGCCACGCTGAGACGCTGGAACATGAACGTGGCTGCCCTTGGGTCCCTGGTGGTGTCGATGAGTCTGGAACCCAGCTCTTTAAGGAAACGTGTTGCATTTTTTCCCCACGCTCCCAAGGTCTCCGATCCCACTGGGACAAATTTATACTGTTGGCTTATGTCCCTGTACTTGCCGATCTTGTACTCCTCTCTGTGGTCAGCAGCTCCTCCCTGTCGCCCAACACTGTGATGGATGTAGGTGTCAGCCAGTGTCGACACGCAGGTATAATCCCATGCTAAGAGCTTGCCATTCTTCCAAGGATAGATGGTGATCCCGTCGGGGCGGTTTGCTGGGTTGTGGGCGTTGTTGGCTGCTAGTGATCGAGGCTCTCTCTCGGCTGGGCATCCAGCTGTAGCGAGGGTTCTCTTTATGATGTCGTTGACCTCATTGTGTCTTGCATGCCAACCCTTGGTTTTAGAACAGTTAAGACCATGTAGACCATATTGGTCGGCTTGCGCATCGCCGCAAATACACGTATATTCCGTGCGATTTTGGCTTAAATAGCAACGCTCACCTTGCCATATAAGACAAGTGAAAATTTGTGTATGCAATAATTTCGTGAAAATCATTTTGAACATAACGAAAAAAATATATTTCATTGTGTTTGTTTATTATTAAATTAATGTTAACGTATCTAAAATATATTTAGTTGGGTTAGGCTAAATTAAATTGCGCTTGTTGTAATAAGGTTAGGTAGGTTTTCAAAGTTTCTCTTGGTACAAAATTATAAATTCTTACATTAACATAAATGAAAAATATATATCTTTAAACGTATTAATTTTTTTTTAGAAAGGACTTAATTTTAGATGAGTTCTTGCTAATTGACCAGTTTTACCTATTAGGCACATATATACATGTACGTATATGGTTAATAATGTTCCAGTTAAGGGAATTAGTTTTTGTTCGATAAACAAATAACGTGTGTATCCTGATAAAGCCCATAATTACTATATTCATGAAGTGCTAAACCATCAAGGGTCATACAATCTATTACAATCAAAATAAGCGCTAAACCCACAAGGGACACACAGAGCCTGGATAAACTGCAAGAAATAGGCAGCCGAGTGTAGAAATGTCAAGTAACTTATCCACACAGTTCAACTTCACTCTTTTAAAGTTAGCGAAGGGCTCTTGATCCAAAGGAATGGAGCTATGGTTCGGCGGATTAAACCTGATTACTTCACATTTCCCGGGCGCTATGACCCTACAGGTTTAGCGCTTCTCCGTGATTATAATGATAATCATAAAACAATTTGAGTGACTCACCTGAGCCCAGACCTGGGAGTGTGTGGACAGTGTCAACAGAGCCAGGTTAGATAACAACGATTTACCATCGCAAGTTATTCGAATCTCCAGTTATATCGATTTAATAAAAGCTAGGAACAAAGTCACAACAACGGATACTAGTTTCTTTTTTATACTGGTTACTTGAATTTCCTTCTCCGTGTGCTCAGATTGTTATTTATGAACGCTTGTATGCAAGCCTTTGTTATGAGGTCTGTTCTCAATTTCTAGTATTGTTCATGAACAAAATCAAATTTGCTTGAAAGTTTAGCGATATATGTCACCTAATTTTGTAATAACTGTACACTTTTCGAAATAAACAGTTTAATTTAATTTGATTATTTAAATGTTTACACGGTACTTGGCTTGCATGCTTCAAGGAGCCATCAAATAATGAAGCAACGTAGTTTGGGTATTTCTTGGAGACAAATAACCTTAAATCTGCTGGCACTATGGCCGCTGTAAATATACAGTAATAAAATGCTTTGTAAAAAAAAAAACACACACATGGAGACAAAAACATGGAAAATAATATTGGTCTTTAAACTTTGGCCTTACAGTGTAGTCTTCTTCAGCAGATCTCCTGAAATAGACTCCGGTTTGGGGTCGAAGTATACAGACCAACATTATTTCCCATCTGAGTTATTAGCATCGACAAGTGTTCATTATACTTTTACTGGTTATTCAGTAATAATCTTTTAATTCGCTTCTCGGTGTCCCCATAGCTAGGGACAAACATGGTGTCTAGTTGGTCACTTACTGGCCAGACTCCATCTGTCTTTTAATATAACAGACCAAATAATCTTTGTTCATTATGCACAGAGTAACATTTACAGACATTTGAAGAATCTTGGGGCTCTTGATTCAAGGAACTGGATTTTTCCTTCCCTTATTTGGATCTAACCTCATTGCCTCCCATTCCAAAGGAGCAGTGTAGCCATATGGGTTTAGCGTTTCCTAGTGATTAAAATAAAAGAATATGCAATTATTCTCAATTCTATACGGAAAGCTGTACAAAAAAAATGTAGAAGTATTTATTAATACAAGCTCTGAGGGATAGCCTCCCAACCTGGAAACCAGTTTATTTCTCATCACGGTCTCATTTAGCAATTTATTTCGTGTTACGTTGACGAGAACGAATATTTGTGTGATTACCTAGTGAAGCAATTGTCAAGATTATGTAAACTTGATCCTACTACACGTTCTCGGTCTTGTTCTTGTTTTCGTTTCTCTCTCAACGATATCCTTTAGTTAAATATAAATTATTATAATGAGGAGGGAAGGGCTGCACATAGTGCTGAAGGTTGACTGGCTTTTTTTTTTTTTTTTTTTTTAATATCAGGCAAATTTAAATTTCTCGTTCAGCGTTAGTGAGTTGTTGTTGTCTGGAAGTTTCAACAATGAACGGCAGATCCCAAGTGTGTTGCAACCCGCCTGGAGTATTATAATAACGTTTTCAGCGAGAACATCCAAAATATTAAGATATAATATAGGGAAAGTAAGCTTAATTAAAACAGAGCTCATCAATGGAAGCTTAAGGGATGAATTATACTCTTGTAGTACAGTATTTGTCATTGTATTGTTTTATAGTTTTTCTATATATTTTTTTTTCCAGAATGATGCTGAACTGTGCTGATTGTCACCGCTGTGTGGCTGGTACCAAGATAATCTTCAATGAATCAGTTTCATTACTTCTCAAGATTTAAGAAAACTGTATTAAGTGACATTTGCGTACTCTGAGGGAGTAAAGTTCTAGCTCCAGGTCCTGCATTTTAACTTTCAATCGAGGGGTACTGCTCAGTGGCACTGTTCGTTACTAACCTCTTGGGCTAATAATATCTAGTTTTGAATCCATGACTGAAGTCCGCCTACGGTACCTCTTCACAATTCATGACTCACGATGCGACAGTGTACAACACATAGATGAGAAAATAAAAAAAAATATTCTGTTATCAATGTCATCATCTTAAAAATAGAAAATATGAATAACATTTTGAAATTAAAGTTTAAAAAAATGTTGCTATAATTTAAAAAAAAATTATCTTGAAGATTTGAAAATAACGCAAATATTTATATAAAACAATGTAGAAAAGCCTCAAATTCTGGAGTAAACAACGAGGGAAGAGACGATGGTGACATTAAGGTGATCAAATAAACACGGGTTTGATATTCTGGGAGGACCTGGACCAGGCTGGAGCATGGCGTCTCCAGGGCCGCCTTCAAATATTCTTAGCCACTTTTAAGACCTACTCATAGGGCTGCCTGATCCCAGTAGAGGCTAGGATGATGAAGCATACACCCAGGACGCGGCTGCTGGCTCTCCTCTCCCTGTGTGTGGTAGCTAGAGCAGGTACGCTAAATGTTGTGTGGGTGGGTTGGTGTTGCATACATAGGTTGCGTGTGGCGTGGGTAGGCTGGGTGTGACGTGGATGGTTTGGGTGTAGCATGGGTGTGGTGTGGGTGAGTGTTGTGTAGTATGGGTGAGGCCTGGATGGTTTTGGTGGCGTGGGTAATTTGGATGGTGTGGGTTTTGGCATGAGTGAGTTGGGTGAGGTGTTGCGTGGGTTGAGTGTGGAGTGCATGGGTTTGGTGTGGCGTGGGTGGATTGGATGTGGTATGAAATGTATGGGTTGACTAAGTAATAGCTAATTTTTTACTAGTAATGGTAAAATGTATGCGTACACGGTGAATGGGGAATACTGTGAAATTCATATGTGACAATGTGACACACTTTGAAGATAAAAGTAACCTCTGTGTTTGTGTTGCAGGCAGCAAGCCGGTATATACCCCGACCTCAAGCTGGGCTAGTGGGCAACAGGGGCAGACCTCGGAAGAAGGGGAGCAACAATACCCTCAGGAAGGTCTTCCTACCCTCTCCCGCCCACTCCACTTTCCCTCTCGCCCTGATGACCGCTACAACTTGGCCTCTCAGCGCCACCAGTACTCCTACAATGGGTTCCCGCACCGCACCGTGGAGACCAAAGCTTCGCCTCAGTTGGATTATGAATTAGATCAGTCTTACCAGAATGAGGTTAATATCTATGAATACTCTTACAGGGAGAGCAGTACCTACGTGAACCCCAGTAAAAAGTATAGTCATGGGGGAGGGCGAAGAGTGGGGTCCGGAGGAGTAGGAGTTCCTCGGCAGCTAGGGGAACGTGTATGGTGGGCGGGTGTGCCCCTTCCGGTACTCACTGACCGTGGGGACTCATACCTCCCCAGAGTCATCACGCCCGAGGCTCAGCAGGGCCGCCCACCCGCCGCCCAGCCCCATCGCGAAACGCCCCACAGCAGCTCCGATGACCATGAACGGCACTCCTATGGGGCCAATGGAGATGACTACAAGCCACCCGCCGATGGCAGTCATGTGGTCCAGAATGATTCGCTTAAAGGCATGATCCGGGTACAGAAGTCTTTACAGACGTCTCGCGACACAGCCGGTTATGTCCACGACTTTCCTGCCGTGCCTGTAGCCCTCTTACCCAGCACTACATCGCAAGTTCCTCTCCTTAACCCACGACCCAGACCTCGAGGAGGGTTTGAATCTCTCCTAAAGATGATGAACCAACCTGATGAAAGCGCACAAGACAAGTCAGCGAAGGATAGCAGTAACTCTGGAACTCCCACTGACAAAAACAGCGATAGAGAAATTCCAGTCAACACTAGCAGTGCCAGTAGCAGCAGCAGGAGTAGCAAGAAAAGAAAAAGCGGTAGTGGGGATGGGTCGCAGCAGGTGCTCCCTCGGGTGGGGGAAGGACAAGAGCCCGAGAGCCCTGTTACTACAACTGCCATCCTAGGCTCTGTTATGCTCCTCATTATACTGGTCGTGGTGAGTCAGGTACTACGTCAATCTTTCTCGCACTAATTCTCACTTTCGCACACTGATTTTCACATACATTCACGTTTATCCCCAAGTATCTCATAATCTCCACTCAAGCTCCCATACAAACACGCATCATCTAACTTTAAAACACTCGCACTGTCACATGGAAATACATTTGCACTCTTTCCCCCTCTTCCTTGCACACACACTTATCAGTAGTGCATGAAATAGTAATCAAGATAGTAAAAATTCTCACGAATTTATTAGCACTTTCTCAGATGATCTTCAAACTTTATTATACATGTTGGGGATAGAGGTGTAAGGTGTAATATCAGCCTTGTACAGACGAGTTGATTAACATGATTGTACTGTACTATTATTACAATCAAGATTAAGTGCTAAACCCACAAGGGTGAGTTGTACTGTAGGTTTAGACATTCTGAAAGGGACGTGCAAAATATATATATATATATATATATATATATATATATATATTTTTTTTTTTTTTTTATATATAGGATGGGGTCCACCTCTGGTGTCAATTGTGGGACCATTGCCTCAGAAGTGGATAAAAGACTTCAGGAAGAATATTTAGATTTCTTTCTGAAGCCATTTGAATATTCCACTTCCCCTACCACCCATCTTTTTTTTTTTTTTTTACAAACTTTATTTCAAGACAAAATACAATGGGAGTAAAACAACATAGATAACAACTCAGAGCTACATGTCAAATACTTCGTCCAACTCCCCGGCAGTGGGCGCGTGCCCAGAATACTGCAGGTATTTCCCTCTGGATCGCAACACTGAGTCTCTGAAAGAGGAAGCTGGATATATATATATATATATATATATATATATATATATATATATATATATATATATATATATATATTATATGTTTTGGACGCTAAAAATGTTAAATGACAAACTACAGTACTAGTGTATTGCAGGTTGTGATGTAATTATGTCTAGATTACATAAGAACTAATTAGTAGTTATTTCTGAGTTGCGTAAGAAATAATAATGATCTCGGGTTCGAAAGAAATAATGAGTAATTATCTCTTGAATTATATAAAAATGCTTAGTAATTATCTCGGAGTTATGCAAGAAATAATTGGCAGTTATATTTAGTGAGAAATAATTAGTAATTACCTCTTAAGTATGCAATAACTATTAATTAGTATTATTATAATGATTGGGAGAAGTGCTAAACCCATATAGATTATTTAGCGTATAGAAGATGGGAGGCAATCAGATTCGATCCTTGGATCACGAGCCTCACCGGATCAAGGCACCGCCTATGAGGGAAGAAATAATTAGCAAGGATCGCCAGGCTACATAATAAGTCGTTAGATTAGATTTTGCCACCGAGGTGGCTAGTTTATTGTGCACCCCATATCCATCCTGTGGAGGGTAGCGCAAGAGTATATGGATACACAAAAGGCCTAGGAACTAGGCCCCAAAAAGGTTAACAGGTGTACATTTGGATTTATATCTACATATCTACAGTTGACTTATCTGTTGCAAACAAATTTAGGAAATTTGCTTAGTATATCTGGTATCTTATTTTCATTAATAAGATATCTTGACATGTCACATAGGTTATTATACTGTCTATCTCTATATTCCTCAATAAGTGGACAATTTAGCACATAGTGTTCAAGACAATGACGATATGCCTGACCACATAATTTGCATTTAGTTTGATCATCATCTGTGTGTCTCCCAAACTGCCAGAAGTACTTGTAGCCAAGCCTAAGCCTGGCCACTACATCAGTAAGTGGCATTCTCTGTACTTAGTAAACCAAAATTGTAATTACACATGTAACCTTCACAAAGAAATAAACCTTTACTCTGTTCACATTGCAAGTTGCTCCATAAACATTCTTATCTACGTTCATGTTATCATAGTGGGTTATAGATCTACTCAGACTTTTTAACTGCATTCCTATAACAATAATTTTCATTATTTACTTCTCTCCAAATATTATTCCTGATGCTAGACACAGATATACCAAAGTTATATTCTACATTCTCCTTCTGGGTACTCTTCTTGGCTAACATATCAACTTTATCATGAAGGAGTAATCCAATGTGTGATGGAATCCATAGCAATTGTACATTAATTCCTTTGTCCCGTATTTTTGAGTATCTATACCTGGCTTCTCCAATGAGCATGTTGTTGGAGTCATTATATAAGTCAAGAGCCTTCAATGATGACATAGAATCAGTAATGATGATAGAGTCAAGCTCAGTGTCATAAGTTAGCTTTAGCGCCATTAGGATTGAAAACAATTCAGTTTGCAGTGTAGACGCCCAGTTGTTAATTCTTATGCCTAGTTCAACAAATTTATTATCGTTCTTAACTAGGGAGGTGGCAACAAGAGCAGATGCACCCCTGCCAGAAGACTCCTGTTTAGATCCATCGGTGTATATAACTTGTGATAACTTAATAAGTCGTTATTTCAGGGTTACGCGAGAAATAATTAAGTGACAATTGCAGGTGATGGTGGCTCTGCGGGTACAATGGAGAGAGAGAGTTAAGGGAGAAGAGGACTGGTGTGTGAGGTCCCCCACCGTCCAGCCACCCACCCCAGCTACCAGCAGTGCTGCACTTCCCCTCACACCTCACCACCTACATCCCCTAACTCATCTACAAGCAGAGCCCATTAGGATCAAGGTGAGATGGGGGAAGATGAGTTACAGTAGGGAAGAATGTTTAGTTTTCGGAATAATTAGGTTCAAGAAAGTAGAAAGGTTTACCTAAATTGGATGGGTCTAATTATCTAAATCAATAGGGATCATGGGAAAATACATCTAATTCTTTATAAAAAATAAAATAAAGATGGAATGGAAGAATCAAGTTATTGTAACTACTCATGTTTAAGATGTAATGGTTGGTTTAATTTAATATCTTTATTATGCACCCCATAGCCATCCTGTGGGCGGTAGTCAAAAGATTACAGAGGTACATAATGGGTCCAGGGATTGGACCCCAAAGTTACGATGGATGATCTAGTTACAAAGGTAATGAACTCCAGGTAGATCTGGTCATAATTATGACAAGTTACAAAGGTAATGAACCATCTACACTCCTATACATGGTTACAATCATGAACAAATTACAAAGTAATGAGCCACTGACACGTCCACACCCGGTCACAATTGTAATGAGTTATAAGTACAAATATTAAGTGGGTCAGACACCCACACGCCCCGATGGCATGGTGGCTAAAGCTCTCGCTTCACGCACGGAGGGCCCGGGTTCAATTCCCGGCGGGGGCCGAAACATTTCAAAGTGTTTCCTTACACACACACACATATATACAACAGGCCTAGTGTCTAATCGACATGAGCCTAGGACAAAATGGTAACTAACACACACACACAAATCCTGTGTAACAAACCTACTAGAGTTCTATGATAAAGTAACAGAGGTAAGGTAAGAGAGAGAAGGGTGGGTTGATTGCATTTTCCTGGACTGCAGGAAGGCCTTCGACACAGTTCCTCACATGAGATTAGTAAAGAAGTTGGAAGAACAAGCATGTATAACAGGAAGAGCACTGGAATGGATCAGGGAATACCTCACAGGGAGGCAACAACGGGTCATGGTGCGTGATGAGGTATCACAGTGGGCGCCTGTGACGAGCGGCGTACCGCAGGGGTCAGTCCTAGGACCAGTGTTATTCTTGGTATATGTAAATGACATGACGGATGGGATAGACTCAGAAGTGTCTCTGTTCGCAGATGATGTGAAATTAATGAGGAGAATCACATCGGAAGAGGACCAAGCAGGACTTCAAATAGACCTGGACAAGCTTGACATTTGGTCTAGCAACTGGCTTCTCGAATTCAATCCCACCAAATGCAAAGTCATGAAGATCGAAGAAGGGCAAAGAAGACCGCTGACAGAGTACAGGCTAGGCGGACAAAGGCTACAAACCTCGGCAAAGGAGAAAGACCTTGGGGTGAGTATAACGCCAAGCACGTCTCCGGAGGCACACATCAACCAGATAACTGCGGCAGCATATGGGCGACTGGCAAACCTAAGATTAGCGTTCCGTTACCTTAACAAGGAATCGTTCAAGACACTACACCGTGGTACACCAGGTAGACCGTGTACGTCAGGCCCATACTAGAATATGCAGCACCAGTCTGGAACCCACACCTGGTCAAGCACGTAAAGAAACTAGATAAAGTGCAAAGGTTTGCGACAAGGTTAGTTCCACAACTCAGGGGTCTGTCCTATGAAGAAAGGTTGAGGGAAATAGGACTAACAACACTGGAGGAAAGAAGGGTCAGAGGAGACATGATAACGACATACAAAATACTGCGGGGAATCGACAAGGTAGACAGTGACAGGATGTTCCAGAGAGGGAACACAGAAGCAAGGGGACACAACTGGAAGCTGAAGACTCAGATGAGTCAAAGGGATGTTAGGAAGCATTTCTTCAGCCACAGAGTAGTCAGGAAGTGGAATAGTCTAGAGAAAGATATAGTGGAGGCAGGAACCATACATAGTTTTAAGACGAGGTATGATAAAGCTCATGGAGCAGGGAGAGCAGAGACCCAGTAGCGGACAGCGAAGAGGCGGGGCCAGGAGCTGAGTCTCGACCCCTGCAACCACAATTAGGTGAGTACAATTAGGTGAGTACACAGGAGCTTTGAATCGACCCCTGCAACCACAACTAGGTGAGTACACACACACACACACGAGGGCGCACGCACAGACACGCACACGAGCATACAAACACACACACACACACACACACACACACACACACACACGTGGTAATGCTTTATTTACAGGGAGCAAAGTCAGGGTATTTTTCCAGAAGGGTTTGTAATATACCACTGTGGATAAAATACTTTGCCATTTCTTGAACATTTCTGAGTGAGTTGTCTCTAAATTCATTAATTTTATCGCACTCCAGTACATAATGACGCAGGGTGTGACAATAGTCCATCTGGCAGTTTACATTTCGTTTGGTCTACATCTGGTGGTGGTGATTTAACCTTCTAAAGATGCTTGTAACCCAGCCGGAGGCGGGCGGTAGTGACATCCAAGAGTCTGCTTATTTTGTTGGATGCACTATAGATAGACATGTGGCTCCTCCTACATGATGATAGATGGACTGACTGGTGTCAATCTCCCTGAGTCTTAAATCAATAAAGTTCAATTGAAGTTCTCTTCGTATTATTGTTCTCAAACTGCTAACTGACAACCCAAGATTGTAATCTACTCCCTCTTTGAAAGCATACAGCTTAGCCAATTCATCAGTTCTATCATGCATCTGGAGACCAATGTGAGATGGAATCCACAGCATGTGCACTCTGACTCCACTGTCCACAATCTTACCATACCTGTGTCTGGCTTCTGGCACAAGCATGCCACAATTTATACTTAATGAGTAGAGAGCATGCCAGTGGCTCTCCTTGCATTTCAGTTTTATGATTGTAACTACCAATATCTATGGATGACAGAGAATCAATTACAATTAAAGTGTCAACCTTAGATACATGGACGCATTTGAGTGCAAGGAGTATGGCAAACAGTTCTGTTTGAAGGGTAGAAGTCCAGTTATTGATGCGTGCTCCAATTTCTTTATGAGAGCCATCACTCTGTACAACCAGCTGTACCAGTGGATTGGTGTACGAATTGGCTTCAAGGCGAAGCTTTGGTTGTGATTTAAAAAGAATTTTGGGAGGAAATGGAGGAATGGTAGTTTGGAATGTGGTAATATCCCATGGAGCGGGGAAGTACCGCTGTTGCCTTACTTGACATAGATCTTGTATCTGGTTCATGCGGAGGTCGGTTCCAGTTTTTTCGATCCATCGGGAGATATCTTGTTTGTTCACCCAATAATAATATAATTTCAAATAAGCTATACTCTACTGTTAACTTGATTACTCAGCAGAAAATGAAGACAGAGACGTATTATATATTTACATAAAAGACAACATGAAAATTTATTATATTAACAGAAGAATAAATAATTTGATTATTAAATCTAATCACTGTAAATTTAGAGTATGTTTAAAAAATATTCGCCACTATAACTGCCATATCTAGAGCCTCTAGTTAACTACAAAAGTAACTTACCTACTGCAGAAGCAATGTGTTTGTAAAATGAGTTACTTGTTACTACAGGCGAAGGGTTTGCTAGAGCGGCGAGGCTCCAACACCAGCCTCACTTTGGAGTTAGCACCAAACTGTCCCCCACCAGAGGTGACCTCTCCTCCACGACACTGGTACGTCACATCAACTTTCCATGTATTTATCTGTTCAAGGTTCTGGTGTTACTGCTCCTGAGGCCCCGGTCTCTGACCAGGATTCCAGGGTCATAGCTTGCCAGTCAGGTAACCTGACGGATTTTTTTTTAGCATACTTATTGACTCAATGAATCCATTTACAAAGTAGTAACAGTATTATATAATACAGACACCTATAGTAGAGCTATAAGTATCTTGATTTAAGGAATTTGAGCTACCCTAATTGCCTCTGCATAACCTTTACGAGTTTAGTACTACCCCCATGAGTATAATAATATGGCATTTTGCTTTCGAAATCAATTGCGTTATTATACTTTTAAATGATTTATGTATAGTCTTAATCTGGTAGAAAGTTGTCTCCTTTCTATTCGAACAAAAGTTGCTAATTGCTTATATGTATTTATTTATTAAAGTTACGGAATATTTATATTATTATTATTATTATAATCAAATAGAAGCGCTAAACCACAGGGGTTATACAGCGCGGAATATTTATAGACAGGAATTATTCATACATCCTTTTTCTTCAGTACTCCCGAGGAGTTTCTCATGACGGCTGGGAACAGGACGAGTCGTCGGCAGCTACGTCAGTGCCTCAAGGAGGTCAGGGCCATCCATGCTGAGTTCTGGGAGGTCCCCCTCAATCACCCTGATAAGTAAGTATGTACTTACACGCATTCTCCCTTTCCCCCATCACACACAACTACCAACTGGTCCCCATCAAGCTCCCTGATAAGTGCACACACGCATCCTCCCTTCATATGGAAAAATAAACACATAAGCAGTATAATGTGATCCTTTATTGACAACGTTTCGCCCACACAGTGGGCTTTATCAAGTCACAAACAGATTTACCTGGGTGAAAGGTAAGTGAGTATTTATAGGATGGAGTTATGTGGAGAATGCTGCATGTGACAATCTTCCGAGTAGGGTGATAGAGGCTAGGACCTTGGGTAGCTTTAAAAAGACATTGGACAAGTATATGAGTAGACCTGCAGTGTTCCTCCATATCATTACGCAACCCACTAGAAGTGCCTCTCAAGCACCCTCACAAATACACACATGCGTGCACCTTCCTGTCCCAGCAGCTACGTACCAAAGTTCACTCAACCACTGACAAGTGCATCCATGCAAGGAGCAAGACCGGAAACTGTATAAATTAGGGGAACAGGCTGCTGCTTCACTCAAAGAGGAAGACCTAAGGGTGAGCATAATGCCTGATATATCGCTAGAGGCTCTCACCAGTCGAATAACCTCTGCAACCAATGCTAATCTGGCAAATCTAAAGGTAGCGTTCAGGAATCTCAACAGTCATTCGAGCCCCTTTATTCAACATACATCGGGCCTTCTTGGAGTATGCAACACCAGTATGGAACCAGCACCTGAAAAAGCACGCAAAGAAACTGGAGAAAGTGCAACGTGCTCACCTGTATGTGGCTGCAGGGGTCGAGTCTTAGCTGCTGACATCACCTCCTAACTTGTCGTTTGCCAGATTCATTTCCTCCTAGCCATGTGGGCCCTATCGTACATGTATGGCGCCTGCCTCATCCACTTCTTCACCGAGATCATTCCACTTTCCGAGCACACTGAGACTTAAGAAAAACTTTCTAACATCCCTATGGCTCATCAGTGACTAACTTCCAGTTTTGTCCCCAAGTAAATGTTTCCCGCCTCTGCAACAGCCTGTCCTTGTCTACCCAATCAATTCTGAGTATTTTGTATGTTATCATATCTCCCCCGGATCTTCTGTCCTTCAATGTCTTTAGATTCAAGTCCATTGATCTCTTATAGCTCAAGCCCCTTAATTCAGGAACAAGCTTGGTTGCATACTTCTGCACTTTCTCCAATTTCTTAACATGTTTCCTCAGGTGTGGGTTCCTTACTAGTGCTGCATACTCCAAGAGGGGCCTGACATGTTACATAAAGTGCATGGAAAGACACCGTCGGGGCGTCGAGATTCCTGAAGGCTACTGTAGAAGTATGTAGCGAGGCATGTTCCTGAGCTAAGAGGCATGAGCTACGAGTACTCATAGCTATCGGAATTGAATTTAAAGATATTGGAGGACATAAGAACTAGAGGAAGACATGATACCAACTTACCTGGAGAGAATTCCAGGGGTCAACGCCCCCGCGGCCCGGTCTGTGAACAGGCCTCATGTTGGACCAGAGCCTGATCAACCAGGCTGTTACTGCTGGCCACACGCAGTCCAACGTACGAGCCACAGCCTGGCTGGTCAGGTACCGACTTTAGGTGCCTGTCCAGTGCCTGCTTGAAGACAGCCAGGGGTTTGTTGGTAATCCCCCTTATGTATGCTGGGAGGCAGTTGAACAATCTTGGGACCCTGACACTTATTGTGTTGTCCCTCAACGTGCTAGTGGCACCTCTGCTTTTCATTGGGGTTATGTTACATCGCCTGCCGAGTCTTTTGCTTTCGTAGGGAGTGATTTTCGTGTGCAAGTTTGGTACTAATCCCTCGAGAATTTCCCACGTGTATATAACAATGTATCTCTCCCGCCTGCGTTCTAGGGAGTACAGGTTTAGAAACTTCAAGCGTTTCCAGTAATTGAGGTGGTTTATCGCAGTTATGCGTGCCGTGAAGGTTCTCTGCACATTTTCAAGGTCAGCAATTTCACCTGCCTTGAAAGGTGCAGTTAGTGTGCAGCAATATTTCAGCCTAGATAGAACAAGTGATTTGTAAAGTGTCAACATGGGTTTTGCATCCCTGGTTTTGAAGGTTCTCATTATCCATCCTGTCATTTTTCTAGCAGATGCGATTGCTACGGTGTTATGGTAATAAGACAGACAGGAACAAGTTGTATGATAGGCGAGAAACGGGAACTCAGGGACACAACTGGACCCTTAAAGGCAGATGAGCCTTTGGGATGTTAGAATGTATTTCTTTAGTTTTATAGTGGTCGAGAAGTGATTCGAGTTACCTTGGCGAGGATGTGGTGGGGGAGGCTCCATACATAGTTTGAAGAGCAGGTATGATAGGGCCCACAAGGGAGTGAATCTGGAGAGTGGCAAGTTAAGAGAAGGGGGCCAAGATCTGGGAATTGACCCCTGCAACAACGAATAGGCGAGTATGCCCCCTTCCCCCAACACAGAACGACCCACTGGTGGGATTCTGAAACACTCCAACAAGTGCACATACGCGTCCTCCCTTCCCCGGCCACACAAATCTCCCACAAGAAAACTTAACACAAAAACTTAAGAACAGGGGAACACTGGAGTAGACTTACTGGGCCTAGCCCATGGATGGAATAGGCAGGTCCAATTCATGCTGAACCACACCCACTCACATGCCTGTCCAACCTATATGTAGTTTTCCAAAGTTCTAACTTCAGTGATGATACTTGGGAGTTTGTTCCTCTCATCTAAAAAACTGTTGCCAAACCAGTACTTTTCTTGTTCTTCTTTATCCTTTCTAAGTCTAAATTTGTCAAACTTCAATCCAATGTTGTGAGTCTTGCTTTAGATATTTTCAGTACATTATTTGTATTCCCTTTAGTAGTTCCTGTTTTTCATTTGTACACTTCAGTCATATCCTCTAATTCCACCCCTTTCCAGAGTATAAATGTAGTGTTTTCAGCCTGTCTTCTTAAAGGTTTCGGATACATGGGATCAACTTCGTCATTACCATCCTTCCCTCTGTATTTAAGACCACATTTATGTATGTCCATTCTGTAATATGAAGTCCAGAACTGACAGCATAATCTAAATGAGGCCTTACTAAATATATATTATGACTAATATTATTTATGCTTCTTGATATGAAGCCAAGAATTAAGAACATAAGAAAGGAGGAACACTGCAACAGGCCTACTGGCCCATACTTGGCAGGTCCATATCAAAACCAACCCACCAACAAAAACATTTGTGCAACCCATCCCCATCGCCATCCAAGCAAGAAGCCCCGACAACACCCCTCCCCCCAACAACTGTGCAAGTCCCGTTCAAATCCAACCCCTCTCACTCACAAGAACACAGAAATAAGGAACACTGCATCAAGCCAACTGATCCACACTAGGCAAAACCCAAAACCAATCCCACAAACAAAAACTCCTACCCAACCCACCTACTCCATCCATGGAATATGCTTTGATAATCAGGGCACTATAAAATAGGGTACTGAAGGAGCTGAAGCACCTGGTCCATCACCAGGGCACTGAATAAGCCGAAGCACCTGGTCCATCACCAGGGTACTGAGGGAGCCGAAGCACCAGGTCCATCTCTAGGGTGCTGAGGGAGCCGAAGCACCTGGTCCATCACCAGGGTACTGAAGGAGCCGAAGCACCTGGTCCATCACCAGGGTACTGAAGGAGCCGAAGCACCTGGTCCATCATTAGGGTACTGAGGGAGCAGAAGCACCTGGTCCATCACCAGAGTACTGAGGGAGCCGAAGCACCTGGTCCATCACCAAGGAACTGAAATTCTTTATTGTGAATACTTATGCACTGTTGTCTTGGCTTTAGTCCCCATCAACCACCCCAATAAATGCACACATGCACCCACCTTCCTGTCCCAACAACCACCGACCAGATGTCCCTTTCAATAATTGACAAGTGTACGTGCACACGTCCCTGTCTCTTGCCTTCATACATGAGCACCCACTAGAGGTTCTCATCAACTATCCCTTTTCTCTTGCCACCCACAAGATCCCCATCCACTAGATACCCATAAATTGCACCCCTGAGAAGTGCACACTCATGCCTCCCTCCCCTCATTACAACCACCCACATAAGGTCTCTCTCAACCACCCTGACAAGTGCCCCACCCACAAGTAACTATGCACATACTGAATTGAGGGGCTTGAACTTTTCTTAGAAAAAAGAGAGATAGGTCTTTTATCCCTATAATATTATTATTATATTTGTCCATCATCTGGATTTGATCTGAAGAAAGGGGTGGAAGAGTTCAATTCCTTTGATCAACAGCCCTTCACCAACATAAGACACCCCTTTTTCTGCCTTGAAGGGTTCCTGGAAGAGCAAATGAGGGGATATGATCATACTATACAAAATACTAGGGTATAGTGCTAGTATACTCATGGATGGGGGTGGAGAGGCACTAAACACATAGGGGTCATAGAGTCTGGGGGAAAAGGAAGGCAATTGAGTTCGACCAAAGGAAGGGGAGTTAAGGTTCAATTCCTTGGATCAAAAGCCCCTCACCAGCTTCAAGGATCCTCCCTGGAGGGGATTCAGGGGTATAGACAGGATAGACAAAAATACTCTTCACAATAACTTAATAGAATGTTCTATCTATCAGTGAGCATACAGGATTCACTTCTGATATCTACAACACCCTGACACTAATACTGATTTCCTCAATGAAAGTCCTGCCTTTGATGCAGACACTGACTTTTTAATGGACAGTAACCTCTTGAACTAACAATGATTTTAAGTTTAGACCTGCACTAATCCCAACCTCCAATAACCATTATTCCCTGCACACTCCTACTCACAGGACTGTATGACCCACACAGGTTTAGTGCATAAAATGATTATATTATTAGTATGTCTACCATAGATGTAAGACAAATAGGAGGATGTGGTTAAAAATTACTCACTCCAAAGGCCACAGCAATATCAGGAAATATTTCTTCGAAAGTGGAAGCAGATTCCATATAGGGGGTTAAAAAAAAAAAAAAAAGTAATGTATTTCACTTCCATTGGTTTAAAGTTGAAATTCTGGACCAAGGATACTCAAATAGGGAACTGCACACACAAGAACAAAGTTTCTATTTTTACAACTGTTGTACCTGTAAGTTCTGCATACTTCGCGTAAGTCAGACCTAGTATCTATGCAGTTCACAATTCCAATGAGTACTGAAGGCTACTGTGATAGCTTTCTTGTCTCTCTTTTCTTCCTGTTAAGGGTGGAACATAATAGAGTCAGGATATTCCATGGACTAGGCTTCATTGACTACTGTCTGCCAAAAGGACTGAATGAGCTAATAGCCCAGCATTTTTCTTTTGTTTATATGGCATGTATATTTTCTTATTCATAAAATTTCAGCACTGTATGACCCTAACAGGTTTAGTGATTTTTTCATGAATAATAAATAGAATCCCTATCACAGATGTGACGTGCCAGGGTCAGCATGCAAGAATAGGTATCGAACCGTACTACCCAATGAAGGCACCCGGGTCCGTCTCCACACAGGGGACCCTGCTACCGAATATATTAATGCTAACTTTGTCAGGGTGAGTATCTCTGCTGCATCTTGTCTGACTGTATGTTCAGACTGTGGTGCTTCTACTCATTTTTCATCTAGTGTACACATACAGTACTCTACAGTGGACCCCGGTTTTCGTTATTTTTTTCATTCCAGAATGCTGTTCAAGTGCCATTACCAAACGAATTTATTCCCATAATATACACTTACAAAAGTACTTACAAAAATACACTTACATAATTGTTCGAGTTTGGAGCATCACGAACACCGGGGGTCCACTGTATTTTTTTTTCTTTTTGTCTTGTCTGCCTCATACTTCCTACTGGAATTTGATCTTGCAATGTCCCTGTTCATCCTTATATTGCAAGTCATAGCCTCTGCTGCTGTGGATGATGGATTACACAGGGTTTTCCTGAATTATCAGCTGTTCCAACCACTAGCGTTGTCTATTTTTTTCAATCACTCTTCTGGTTATTTTTCATGAGACCTTTGTTACTTCTCAAATTGATTTTGGATTGGTCATGTCTGTTGGGTTTGTCTCAGTATATTTTTTTTAGCAATGGTTTTTCTTAATTCTCTTGGACAATTGACTGACTGAATGTGATTGAATGATGAATTGGAGCCCTAATAAGTCTTCTTTCCATAAATCTTTTTCTATTTTGTTTTGTTTTATTTTGTTAGTTTCAATAAATATTTAATTGCAATTTTCTGATACTGTAGTAAACCCTTCCACTGTTTATTCTTTATTTTACTTACTCCTTTTAGGTTTACAGTCAGTTTATTATTAATGTCAATGCACTTGCCAATTACACATTCCTCTCATGCCATGGCATTGGCTTTACAGCACTTTCCCAAATACAGTATTAGTACAGTGGTCCCCCGAGTAACGAAAAACTTCATCGCAGAAGCCTGCTCAAGTGCCATTACTGAACGAATTTACTCCCTTAAGGAATAATGTCACGTAGGTTAGTCTATTTCAGGCCCCCAAAAATACACTTCCACAAGCACTTACAATATTATACTTACATAATTGTACGATTTCCGGGGTGTTCGTTACTCGGGGGACCACTGTACTGTACTTAAATCATACTGCAGCATTTTGCACTGTTGAGTTATTCTCATTTAAAGCTTCTTAGCTTATTACCACTGTATTCCTAGAATATTCATATGCTTAGAACAAACACTGTAGAAAATTAAAAGAAATAAAAAATATTAAAAATTTATGTGAAGTGTTATATGGTTCATTCAATGCAAGGAATGGTGAAGTCTTGATTCTGTATCCATTTACTTACTGAAGGAGGCTGTGATGGTATTATTGCAGGGTTATGATGGAGAGGAGAGGGCATATATTGTGACTCAGGGACCACTGGCTCACACAGTAGTCGACCTATGGCGGCTGGTGATGCAGGAGCAGGCACCAGCTATTGTCATGATCACTAGGCTCAAAGAGAAGCAGAGGGTGAAGTGTGAGCCCTACATACCGGCACACACAGCCACCTATGGGGACATCACCGTCACCGTCAAGCAGGTTATACAGAAGAGTGGCTACACTATCCGCAGACTTCTCCTCCAGGTAAGTTGTGGCACAGGTCTTTGTTAATAGTGATTTTAAACTCATACTTTCACATTACAGTATTGTAAAATGATCTAAATGTTTATTTGACCAGTAAAATATTAAAATTTACAGTATACATAGTACCCTAAGATTATTTGGCAATTGTAAATAAAATCTAAACATTCAAAACAATTTATATTTCACAAAGCTCACATGACTGAATATTGAAGATGTAATTTTTAAAATAATGTTGTAATAGTACTGTCCTATAAATATGTTCCAAGAGTATTTTACTGCCTTGCAATGAGGTCTTCCTAAGTACATTGAGCAGTTTGTTTGCGAGTCTCAGCGTGAAGCAGAAATATATAGTAATATAGTCATCTTGTTTTATAGTTTTCATGTGCCTTCATTTGTATCATTGACCAGTGTCTATTTTGCTTTTGTGTCTGTCAAGAATTGACCAGTGTCTATTTTGCTTTTGTGTCTGTCAAGAATTTCAGAGTAGTCAACCAGATTAATTCCTTCATGTATGAAATGTAAATTGTTGGGATAATCTATAAGTGATATGTATACATCAGCGCGGGGAGGAGCGGCAGGAGACTCTACACTTCTGGTATACAGCCTGGCCCGACCACAAGGCCCCAGCTGAGGCAGACCAACTCCTGGCTATGGCCCTTCAGGTTGAACACGTCAGAAAGGTCAGCGTCTCAAATTATGACAACAATCCTATTTAAAATTATGAATCCCACAAATTGGAGGTGAAAGTAAATGACATTTTCTTCTGTCCTGAACCATTATCAAGGCACGAATTCATGATGAATTGAAATATTGTCCCTATTTTATTTGCAGTTTATGGCTTAGTTGTAAATCCTTCCAGTTGTGATATTATTATGAATTTTGTTGTTAATGAGCATATTTGTTTTTCACAGACACCTTTTCATAACTTCTAACTTTCTATATTTGTAAATAAAAAATTTAGGAAATTACTGGTTATATATACATACACAGTATGTTAATTATATAGATGAAATGAGTAATTGAGTTGTTGCTACAGACGGAGGATGGAGTGCGGTATGGCCCAGTTATTGTTCATTGTTCGGCGGGTATTGGTCGAAGTGGTTGCTTTGTAGCTATCAGCATCGCCATTAACCAACTGCAGGAGGAGGACTGTGTTGACATTCTTGGCATCCTCTGCCAAATGAGACTAGACAGGTATTGGTTTTATTATGGTAAGCTGATGTGCTGAAAACATCAACAGCATATTAACTGAACCTAACATATCCTATTTTATTCATTATTTATTTTATGAAGCAATTTTTGGCACACTTGGTGTCACTGTCTAGTAATTCTAGCTCACATAAAATTAATTTTGAGCCACTTGAATATTTGTTCTCAATAAGAAAACAGTTAAGTAAAGTTCTCCAAATTCATAGAAGGGTTACGTAAATGAAGCTGTTTTATATTGTATAAATCTTAGCAAGTTTAAGTTAGATTCCTTGATTAATTTTGGCACAAAAATAAAAATTTAGATAATAGAAATTTTCTTTTGGTGGGAGCCAAGCATGCAGGCAATCTGTAATTTTTCCTAATAATGTTTTAGCAAACATGCTGTTAACCTAATTCTTTACTGCAGTTGTAGCTTTCTTTCTTTCAACACGTCGGCCGTTTCCCACCGAAGCGGGGTGGCCCAAAAGGAAAAACAAAAGTTTCTCCTTTTACATTTAGTAATATATACAGGAGAAGGGGTAGTTGTAGCTAACATGTACTAATAATGTTTATTGTTTAACATGGTTATGGCTATATTAGCATAAGGACAACAGCATTATTCTAGCATGTGTAATTTTTCCAGAGGAGGAATGGTGCAGACGGGGGAGCAGTACGAGTTCATCCACCGTGCTGTGGCACTCTATGCTGCCACTCTTCCTGTTGTCACTAGCAGCAAATGACCCTCACCAACACTACACACGCCTCCTCTGGGACTCTGATTCATGTTAACTGCAAGAATGCCAGTTTCTCTCAGCCTGAAGAAATAAACACCACTACACATGTCTCCTTCAAGACACTTGAGATGCTAGTCACAAGGGGTGACTCTTGATGGATCTATTGATGTATTGTACCACCACACCTGCTCCTACACTGATGACAGCCTCAAGAATGTTACATTGGAGTAATGGTGTAATCTTGAATTATATTTATTAAGAAAAAGATATCATTAGGGCTATTAACCCAGGATAACCCAACAAAGTCAAATGCTGCAGTATGGATAACAGTATTTCCACTGGAGTCCTTTCTTAGGATTCAAACCACAACAGCTAACTAACTAAAGTATCTATTGACTGTCAGGTGAACATGGGTAGTAGGTGTAAGGAGATTTGCCCATACATCTCACCTCACCCAGGAATTGAACCTGGGTTCTTTTTGGCTGTGCCAAACGCTCTACAACCAGAAATGCAATTGCGTCAAGTTGTAATGATTCTGCGTCTAAGAGAGCCTAGCTTTCTAGGTAATTGCCAAAATTTTTGTACAGCTCTAAACTATCAATATGAATAGCTTCCAGTAAACATAATTGGAACTAAAATAATATCTTACTTAGTGGTCAGAAAATTACTACTTATGCTTGTATTGGGATATAATATAGTGTTTGTATATACAATATGCACTTAAGCTTAGGAAGTTGAGAGAAGTGTAAAATTTAGACTGACTCTTTCTTACATATATACAATAACCCTACATATACGAAAGTACATATGTTTACAGTAAGCCTACATATATGAAGGAGTTTGATAAGTAAGAATAAAGGAACAAATTTTTAATTTTGAAATGTGAGCCAACACATGTCCATAGAGCATAATGGTGGCATTATTCTTACTGAGTCCCCACTCCTATAAAAAAAGAAATATCAGTTATATGTATATGTTCCAGAGCATTGTTTGCATGATGTCATTCTGAACAATATTTATTTAATATTGAAAATATTTGAACGGTTGATATTCTCATGGTGTCAGTGTTAATCTGATAGAAAATTTGAGACATGACAATTTTCTTGAAAATAAATGTACACGTATTTCATGCAAGCAATACAAACACCACTTCTCTAAGTTCTGCCTGCTTCCATTGCAATGACAGAACATTCATGTTTCAGAGCTGGAGTGAGTGAAATCAATGGAATTAATTTACTTCTACAGTTAGACCAGTAATAAGTTTACAGCCTACAGGACTCGAGGTGTTCATATACTGTATATGCATCATGCATGTTATTTGGGCAGGTGGTAGGAACCACAGTGGTGATGTTAGATACCCAAATGGAGTAGTGGTGGTGGTTTTAGCTCAATGTTCAGTGGTGGTAGCAAGTGTGCTGTACTGTATAAGGAGATGTGTGTACTCTTGCAGGTGTTTAGAGATAAACTTAATGGCTGTTCTTGAAATAAAGGTTAACTGATGTTCCACAAGTGGTGAAGCAATCACTAGTATAGGTGTAGAAGCTATCCACTGCCCACAGTCGTTGTCTGTGTGCTAATTACCCTTTACCCGCATTGTACCTGTGATACACTGCGGGTATCAACACATACTTTGCTCAAACCAACACCACCACTCTTGATGGAGGTGTTTAGCAATCTTGACCAGTACTGTATACTATACTCGCCTATTCGTAGGTGCAGGGGTCGAGTATTGGCTCCTAGCACAATACTGGAGTAAAAGCCACTGGCTCGGCTGGCTGCATTAAAGTGTTCAAAATATTTTACATACAAGTAGAAAATTTATCCTGTAGACAAGAGAATTGCAGTGTATGTGGCATACAGACATTCTTATAGCAATGCAGTGACTTGTAGTGAATGTACAGTATGCTGGTGCCTCCTCTACTACCAACACAGACCACTATATAATGCCCAATACATCACAGTGCAGGGAAATTAACAATTCCATATGTCATGGCAAAATAAGTTGTTGAAAATATATATTAAATTTTATAAGGAATTTGTGAGCTTGAAGGATAGTAAGGGAAATATAGCAGGCAATCATGTACAGTGTACTTATCACAGTACAGTACATTGAAATGTGTAGATGTTGAGAAGACCCACAGAGGCACACAAGACACTGCAAAGCCTCTCATTTAGAGACAGGCAATCTGCTTAGGCTAGTACCATAAAAGCAGCACTAATGGCAAGTGAAGTCTGACAGAATTTTCATGCAACTCATTATTAATACAATGCTAATAAAAGCTGACAAAGGCACATCTGGTATACATCTAAAAAAAAAAAGCTGTCACATGTGACTATTACTGTTTATGTGGTGTTAAGTCTTGAGTCTACACCATGACACTTACCCACCATGTCTTGAAAATCTTTTCTGTTCTCTACCACTTGCTCTGTGGGTTTTGCCATACATGTCAGAATTTTCACCAGCCATATTGTAAGATGATGTAATAAATATGTAAGCTGTAGTAATTATAGTGAGTGAGATAAACATACCAGGTAGTATGTTCAGGGTGTATGTGTGTGTGCTGGATGGGCATGACTGTGCATTCATTAGTACTACACCTGTACAATGCTCTTCTGACTGGAACATCACTGTTACACATGTCATGCTTGGGAGTATGTGGTACACTTGAGTAAGATGGCATACAAATTCGTGCTGGCACGACATACTAGTGTGAGTGGTAAAGACACCTAATTTACACTTCACTGTGCATGTGAAAAAACATTTCAAATGTTAAAAAAAAAACTTATTTTGAATGACCTGAGTCATCTTAATCTTAAGTACCTGTTCAGTTTTTTCTTCCATAGACGAGTATCTGTCTTTACCACATGTATACAACTCAACCATTTGAAAGTCCTGGACTTCAATACCTGTACATCACTGTCCTTATCAGATGTGTATACTACTTAAGTGGTGTGCATCTTGAAGAATAGGTTAAAATATCACTGCTGGACAGTCCAAAACTAACCCATAGATTGGAAATATAAACGGCTTACGCCGTTTATATGAACTTAACCCAGGGTGGCTTGAATAACCCAGGATACCAGGGGGTTGGTATTGTACTCAGAACAGCAATACACTGGAGTACAAAGGTGGTATAAATGCGTGAACTCACGTGGCTTACTTCTCAGACAGCAGAGTGGCTTGCTGGCTTAGTAGAATATTTTCACACAGGTTGACTGGCTTGGAATCTTGTAACAATTAGCACAGCAAGGTAGAAGCTGGCTTAAGCCTAGGCTGACGTAACTGGTGGTGCTTCACCCAGGACTATTATCCAATTGTGAATCAATAAAGGACTAGTTTCTGTTATCAATTTGTGAGCTTGTGGGATATCAGTGCAGTACCAAATTTCATTTTACAGCAACTGCACATCCTTATCATGATCATCTCTGTTTCCTTGTTTTGCTGCCCAGGTTGGGCATAAGTGGTCATGCATTCATTCACTAAACATGCACCCCAAAACAGAGTTATATACATATGTATACATGTACATATATATTTATATATAATATATACAAAATTTCCATCTAGTATATATTTATTTTAAAATGCACCAATAAATGAGGAATATGTTAAAATTGACAAGCATAATTCTTAAATATTGAAGGCACAAAGAATTATGAAAGATGTGGTAAGCATATACAGTGGTACCTCGACTTACGATATTTTTTCATTCCAGAATGCTGTTCAAGTGCCATTACCAAACGAATTTATCTCCTTAAGAAATGTTGTAAAATAGACTAGTCCTTTTAGACCCCCAAAATTACACTTACAAAAGCATTTAAAAAAAATAAACTTACATAAAAGGGTGAGTTTGGGGACCATCGTAAGTCGAGGTACCACTGTAAAGTGTTATTTTTTATTGGCATGTTATTATGTATTCTAAATGTTTTTAATATATTTTATGAAATGTATATCTTCTAAATAATATTTTATTTTTTTTAAATATTGCAGGTAAAATGTTATGAAAAATGAAAACTGCTCTTGTGTTCAGGTTCCATGAACCAGTAATAAGAATAGCAACCTGTCTGTATGATAGAGAGATACAGTGGTACCCCGACTTACGATATTTTTTCATTCCAGAATGCTGTTCAAGTGCCATTACCAAACGAATTTATCTCCATAAGAAATGATGTAAAATAGACTAGTCCTTTTAGACCCCCAAAATTACACTTACAAAAACATTAAAAAAAAATAAACTTACATAAAAGGGTGTGTTTGGGGACCATCGTAAGTCGGGGTACCACTGTAGATAGATAAATAGATAGAGAGATAGATTCAGAGACAGACAGATATTGATTAATTCATTTATTTCCCCATATCATACACAATAAACAGAAATCCCTATATAAAATATACTTGTTATACTGTACAGTATTTCCACAGTAACATGAATCTCAAATATTTTAAGCTTTTAATTCACATATGTTAAACTTTACTAATGTAAAATACACACTATTTCACCATAGTTATAGTCACCTCATTCTTTCACTTCTGATGGTATTATAGCATAAATTAATTGTTCCAACTCGTGCCATGATAAGAATTTTAAAACTTGTACAATTATTATGGATGTTCTTTCATCACATAAAGTCATGAATGGCAGTGTCTAACTCTTTTTGTTACGTGTATTTGTTTTTTAACAAAATTGAAAATTTACTTGTAAACCGAGAACATATTAGTACAGTGGTACCTCGAGTTACGATGGTCCCCAAAATCGCCCTTTTATGTAAGTTTATTTTTTTAAATGCTTTTGTAAGTATATTTTTGGGGGTGTAAAAGGACTAGTCTATTTTACATTATTCCTTATGGGGATAAATTCGTTTGGTAATGGCACTTGAACAGCATTCTCGAACGAAAAAATATCGTAACTCGAGGTACCACTGTATTAGGTATTTAAATTTAAAAATTCTTGGATGCCTTGCATAGAACTAAACATTATTTTATACATATAGTATATATAATGTATGTATGTATATAAGTATTGATGTATGTGTGTACTCACTTATATGTAGTTGCCCTGCCTCTCAACTTGCTGCTTGCCAGATTCAATCTCTGCTAGTTTGGCAGGCCAGCCCTGTTGTACCTATTCTTAAGACTTATGTATGGAGTCTGCATTCACCATTTCTTCTTTGAGGTTATTCCACTTCCCAACCACCCTTAGACAGAAGAAATGCTTCCTGATATTCTTACGAATCATCTGTGGCTTTAGCTTCCAGCTGTGTCCCCGAATACCTGCTTCCCTCCTCTAAAAACAGCCTATCCCTGTCTGCCCTATCAGTTCCTTTGAGTATTTTGTATGTTATCATGTGTTCCCTGATCCTTCTATCCTCCAGGGTTGTTATTTAATTCCTTTAGCCTTTCCTCATAGCTCATACCCCTTAACTCTGAACTAGTCTCTTTGCATACTTCAGCACACTCTATAGTTTCTAAACATGCTTCCTCAGGTGTGGGTTCCATACTAGTGCTGCATACTCCAAGTTGGGCCTGACATGTTGTATAAAGCACTTGGAATGACTTTGTTGAGATTCCCGAAGGCCACTCTTGGATTTGCCATTGGCTGATATGAGCTTCTGGCGATATGGTAGGCTTTATGCTTACTCCCAGGTCCTTCTCTTTGAATGAAGTCTGCCTCTATCCACAGAATATATACCCTGAGTCTGATCTTCTGGCCCCTTCCCCTATCTTCATAACCTTGCATTTGTCAGGGTTGAATTCAAGCAGCCATTTTACTGACCAACCCTGCAGTTTGTCCAGATCTTTTGCAACCTTTCCCCATCCTCATCTGTTTGTATTCTCATTAGTTTTATATCATCAGTGAATAGAAATGCATCTGGAATTCTTTTCACATAGACCAGAAACAGCACTGGTCCTAATATCTATTGTTGTGATACACTGCTTGTTATTCTTCCCTATTCTGACCTCTCTTCCCAGACGATCATTCTTTGCTCGACTGGAGTACATTCCCAGTTATTCTTGTCTGCTTCTCAACTTTTTGCCCCAGTCTCATGAGAGGTACAGAATCAAATGCCTTCTTGCAGTTTAAGACAATGTAATTCACCCAACCCTCCCTCTCTCTCTCTCCTGTTTCACTTGTTACTTTATCAGAGAATTCCAGACAGTTTGCAAGACAAGATTTGCCATATCTTAACCTGTGCTGATTGTTGTTTATGAAACCACTTCTCCATTACCTTGTATGGTATACATGTCAGCAAAACTGACCTGTAGTTCAATGCCTCCTGCCTATCATCTTACTTTAATATAGGTATGTATTACCTTCACTGTCTTCCAGATCTCAGGCAACTGTCCTATGGTCATTGACTTGTAGATCATAGTTATCGGTTCAGATAGTGCTTCTGCTCTATCTCATAGAATCCAGAGTGACACCCTGTCAGGACCCACCACTTTTGATGCATCTAGCCCCATCAAAAGTTTTTTTTTTTTACCTCTACCCCTGTTATGTGTATGGTGCCCAGTACCTACTGATCTACTCTCTTTTTCCTGGCCTTTTTGGCATTGCCCATTTGCACTGAGAAAACCTCCTTGAATCGTTTGTTCAGCACTTCACAGACTTCCTTGTCATTTTCTGCAAGCTCTCCTTCAATCGAATTATGTGGTCTTTTACCATTGTTTTTCTCTTGATATGGCTGTGAAACAGTTTTGGTTTTGGTCACCATGTCATTCTCTCTTTGTCTTTTCTATTTCCCTGTTCTTTATCTAGGCATGAAGTTTTCCTCTGCCTTCTGGCACTTCCCAACTACGTACTCCATCTCATCCAGTGACTTTCCCTCCAATTCCTTTGCCTGCTGCACTGCATTCAAGAATTCTTGCAAAGTTCCCTCTTCTAGTCTGGCTTTTCACATCCTCTACTTGACAATTTTTCTCTCTACATTTAGTTCCACGAGGTACTCAAAGGTCAGTACTGCATGGTCGCTGGTGCCCAGGGGGCTCTCATATTCTATTTCTCCTATGTTGGACTTACTTGCAGTAAACACTAAGTAAAGCCTTGCTGACACATCTCTCTCTCTCTCTCTCTTGTCATATCTTTAACATGCTGGCACATAAAGTTGTTCTTGACCATCTCCATCAGTTTAGACCTCCATGTTTCCAGTTCCCGCAATCTATTTCTTTATGATTGAAATTAGCCATAAGTAAGTTTGCCTTGGTCCTGCATGCACTCCTAGCTGCTTCAATGCTTGCTTGCTCTCTCTCTCTCTCTCTGTACTCACCTATATGTGGTTGTAGGGGTCAAGTCACAGCTCCTGACCCCGCCTATTCGCTGGTCACTACTAGGTCCACTCTCTCCCCGCTACGAGAGCCTTACTGTACCTCTTAAAGCTATGTATGGATTCTGCCTCTACCACTTCACTCTCCAGATTGTTCCACTTCCTGACAATTCTGAGGCTAAAGAAATGCTTCCCAACATCTCTCTGACTCATCTGAGTTTTCAGTTTCCAATTGTGCCCTCTTGTTCCTATTTCCCCTCTCTGAAACATACTGTCCCTGTTCACCTTGTCAACTCCTCTCAGTAGTATTTTGTATGTCGTTATCATATCCCCTTTAGTCCTGTCCTCCAGTGTCATCAGGTTGAATTCCCTACCTCTCCTCTTAGGACATACCCCTTAGTTCTATGACTAGTCTTGTTGTAAACCTCTGCACTTTCTCATGTACATGAGTGTGTGTGTGTGAGAGAGTGAGTGTGTGTGAGAGTGTGTGTGTGTGAATGTGAGTGAGAGAGTGAGTAAGTGAGAGAATATGAGTGAGAGAGAGAGAGCACATGCATACATACATACCAGAATTTATTAAGTGTTCATTAAAGATTTATATTAGTTGAACATTTATATCTCAGTAAAGACGCTATAACTACTTAGTAGAAATCTTATCCCTAGTTAATTTCTCAAAAGCTATCCTTCCTACCTAACGTGTGAAAAATACCAGGTATGCCCATCCAGCAGATGTGCCAACAATGTCAGATTCTCAGTCATTGTATCAAATGTTGTCTGTCCGCCCACTGCAGAAACTTGTCCAGTTAATATGTCTACTCGCAGTTAAAAACAGCATTTCTGCTATTCTCCTTAAAAGTCTTACAGTATGTAGACATTCTTGTACTTTTGATGCTTTCCAACTCTTTCCAGATTTTAAAACACATTGCAGTACTATGCTGTCCCCATTTAGGCATTGTTTTCATATTTTCCCATTTTTACACCTTTTATCACAGTCTGTAAATATACCAGTTAATGTCTTATATTTTTCCCATCTGTAAACATTCTTGCTCCATTGCTTGTCTTTACAATTTGCTATCCTTTCTTTTTGCATTTTTTCTTCCCAACTATAATTTGTTATCTCAAGATTTCCATACAGAAGGTATTGCATAAGCTGACAAGTGGTAATTCAGAGATTGTAAGCAGAAACAAAAACTTTATTTTATAATGTTTCAGTACATAGGGCATTTTTAATTAAGTGCAAATAAAACCCTAATGCCAATAAAACATTGTAAAATACAGATTTTTCTCTTTGAATTAGCTTTCCACACACTTTAATTTGTTTATCTATCTTTTAATAGTTAAATATTTTACTTTATCCCCCATCTTTTTAGGAAATGAAGTGTGGATACAGAGTTGTTTTGCACACAAGTGTTCTTTAACAATATCTTAGTACATAGCACAAAATTACTTGTCACATGTTCTGTGGCTATGCAATACGTACATGTATCAGACTGTTATCCAATTCATTGTCCAATGACTGTTTATAAAGATATCACTAAAGATTTTTTCCATGCAAATGTAGTGTGTGCCCACCTTATAGACAGTGTGTCTAATGTATCTTTCCAGGAACACACAACAGTCTTACTACAGCTCTTCACATACACAGTATTTATCGATATTCTTTTTTTTCCCTGCCAACATTGTAATTTATTTACCATCATATGTAGTTGTTTCACCAGCTCCAAATTTATGTTAAAAGCAGGTGTATATTACCGCAAAGAAGAGGTTGACAACTGAATCCTTTATGATGTAATTACAGTATACGTATATATGATTTTTTTTTTTTGGTTAAAACAGGGTTAGTTAAAAAATTATACAAAATTTTCTTAGAGATATGAATTTGAATTAAGGACAAATAATTTTTTACAATGATATTCACCCATCATCAAATCTCTAACCAGATCCCATTTTTTCTTATTCAAATATAAGAAAATTTATACTGTTCTCTACAAAATCTGGTTGAAGAATTTTTAATACAATTATGATTTAGAGCTCTCAACCACATCATTTTGGCAAATTCATGACCTCTGTTCATTGTATTCCTTAAAGGTTTGAAAAATAATTCCTAGTAGTTACATTGTAGGATATGTATACTGTACAATATTAGTAATGTGTTAAACTGTGTATGCATGAAAGGTGATACTACAGTACAGTCCCCAAATTATTATTCTTGTGTTATTAAATATATTTCTTTTTTAGTGCAACTAATAGTGGTTTGCAGTGTGTATTTGTTTGTATAAAGAAATGTAGACTTGCTATATATTTCAAACTAGTGTATCTCAAATTCACACTCGGCCACTGAGTGGTCTTAACTTCACAATGTTTGGTTCATCTCTTACCAAAAACATTTTTGCATCTCTTATAAACTACCTACACAAACTACTCATGTAATGTCTCCAAATTAGCAGTCTTTGACATGGAAAGTATTAGTTTATTAAACCCAAACTACTGTACTTATCTGTCACACTTAAACTCATTAGCTAAAGTATCAAAACTACCACTTTCCACAAACAAACTAATAATCAAAATAAAATGAACTACCTCTCCACAACACCTGCAATATTAACTTCACTCAAACTACTGGCCTACCAAACTCAAATTAGAGTATATAACATGCAAACTCACAGTGAATACTCTTTACCACTGAACTACACCCAAGTCCGTCTACTACTCTCAAAACCTTTCATTAATGATTGTTCAGCCCACAAGTATGATTGAAAACAACCTATAACTTTAAAGATGAATAAAATATATTTATTCAACAAGCTATTTTTTTTATATGCATCCTTTTATTACAGTAATCATAATTAGAAATACAGTGGAACCCTGGTTTTCGTCTTTAATCCATGCCAGAAGGTCGGCCGAAAACCGATTTGTACGAAAACTGAAGTAATATTTCCCATAAGAAATAATGTAAATCCAATTAATCCGTTCCAGACACCCAGAAATATTAACAAAAAATAAATTTTATAGAGAATAACTATAGTTTTACATACAGAAAACAATGAGAAATAAATATAAAGCACTAATGAAATGGATAAATGAACATTTAACATCATTTTTACCTTTATTGAAGACTCTTGTTGGCGTATGGGAGAGGGAGGAGAGGTTAATGTTTGGAAGCGGAATCCCCCTCCATAAGGACTTCAGGTATCAAAGCCCTATCCGGGGTTACTTCCCCTCTTTGTCTTTTACTGGCACTAGGACCAACTTGAGTCACTGGACCCCTGTGGCACAAAAAATCTGTCCAGAGAGGCCTGTTTATGGCGTCTCTTAAAGATTTGCCTAAAATGGGACACGGCATTGTCATTGAACATGTTGCTGACACAGCTTGTAACAGCTTTGTTAGGGTGATATTTCTCCACAAAACTTTACACCTCACTCCACTTTGGAACTGATCGTTGATTTGGACTTCCCGTACATCCTGGTGAGCTTGGCCACACGTACGCTACTTTCGTATTTTTCTACGAGTTCTTTCTTGAATTCTATCGTGTTTCTCACCTTCTTTACCAAAGGGCTGGCACTCGGAACTTTCTTTGGCCCCAAGGTGGCTTATTTAGCAGTCGCAAGCACAAAAAACAATGGATTATTACGAAATGTTTCGGATGAACGCGTGGAGTAATGCTCACTGAACGAGTAACAAAGGCAGACTGAGTCATGAACGTATGAGGGGCCACGTCCCGCGGGCAGGCGGACACGTCTGGTACGGACGATTTCCAAGCGGATGTATGAAAACGGGGAAAATTTCGCCAAAAAGGTGGTCGAAAACTGAATTGTACGATAACCAGACTGGACGAAAACCAGGGTTCCACTGTATATATAAGGCCATACACAAAAGAAATAGGTACAATTGTAAACTAAAAGAGTCATAACCTATTTTTTTTTTTTTTTGCTAAACAAAATATTCTAGATTCACATGTTGCTCTTCATTCAAGTACTAGAGATACTAAAATATAGAAATATAGAGTACACTGAGTAGTGCTTATCTCTGTGTATGAACACAGAGTTTACGATACCCATAATTATTATTATAATCATAACCAAGCACTAAAACTTAATACCCATAAACCTTGCAAGAAATATTGACAAGTGGGGACGTATGTAGAAGTTTGTAGGTGCTGCCCACAGTTTATCATTTAATGCTCAAAGAATGAGAACTCAAGTCTCCTTTTACTTCTTCACAGTGACCCAGCATTCCTGAAGTATGATACTGACCTGCTGCAAGGTGATAAACAAGTACAGCCACTCCTCACTTAGCGACGTACTTGTTTATCGATGACTCGGACTTACGACGGGCTCTCTGATCAGTATGCATACCTAAATAATGTATATTAGAGCTGATTTACTCTATTCTGTTTATTACAGTATACAGTGGACCCTCGGTTAACGAATACCCCGGAAATCGTGCAATTATGTAAGTATAATTTTGTAAGTTCTTGTGGAAGTGTATTTTTGGGGGTCTGAAATAGACTAACCTACGTGAAATTTTTCCTTAAGGGAGTAAATTCGTTCGGTAATGGCACTTGAGCAGACTTCAGGAGTGAAGTTTTTACGAAACTCGGGGGTCCACTGTACTACAGTAAACTGCTGTATAAACATTTAAAAATATACCAGAAATGTTATAAATGGTGCAAAGGTGACATTAAAACAATATCAAAGTTGGTTGACACAAACCCACTATCTTTCTTTCTTTCAGCACGTCGACCGTTTCCCACTGAAGCGGGGTGGCCCAAAAGGAAAAACGAAAGTTTCTCCTTTTACATTTAGTAATATACATGTATACAGGAGAAGGGGTTACTAGCCCCTTGCTCCCGGCATTTTAGTCGCCTCTTTACGACACGCATGGCTTACGGAGGAAGAATTCTGTTCCACTTCCCCATGGAGATAAGAGGAAATAAGAACAACAACTAGTAAGAAAATAGAAGAAAACCCAGAGGGGTGTGTATATATATGCTTGTACAGAAATATGTAGTGTGACCTAAGTGTAAGTAGAAGTAACAAGATATACCTGAAATCTTGCATGTTTATGAGAGAAAAAAGACACCAGCAATCCTACCATCATGTAAAACAATTACAGGCTTTCGTTTTACACTCACTTGGCAGGACGGTAGTACCTCCCTGGGCGGTTGCTGTCTACCAACCTACTACCTAGAAAACCCACTATTATTATACTAATACATAGTATGCTCCTCACTTAGCGACGAATTCGTTTACCGACGTGGTCTTAAGAACGGAACTCTGTTGTTAAGTGAGGAGAGGCTGTATATACAGTATAACATTATTATACTGTACTTCAAGCAAATTTCTAAACCCATACACATTTGGTTTCATGAACAACAATCCTCAATCTTCTCAGCATCTTACTCAGTTCAGCATTTTTCAAGCTCCCATGAGGAGGGGATGCCTTACTTTTTCTTTTATTTCAATTACATACTGTCATAGCACCAAGTTAGGACAGGGCTGAGAGGAGAGTTTATTTTTATCCCTATTTTAGGGATTAAAGTATTTTTGGATGATGGTGAAAAGGTTTAACCTTCAAGGTAGACAGCAGTGTCATTGGCCCAAGTTAGTAACCAAACATTTTTTAATCAAAGTGCCATTGCACTTCTGGCCATCCTTTCATTGCTCTTGGTTATGGGAAACTGAACTTGTGATTAAATAATGAGCATGCTATTCACATATGGACATCTCAGAGAGAGAGAGAGACAGACAGAGAGAAACAGACAAGACAGAAACAGGGTGGGGATATCTGCAGTTTGGAGGGGCATCTGAACTGCAGTATCGGCACACCTCTGGCAAAACAGTGATAGTGAAAGTGTTTCTTCTTTTTTGGGTCACCCTGCTTTAGTGGGAGACAGCCGGTGAGTTAAAAAACAAACTTCTCTTAGAATGCTGCACCTTTAACCCTTTCACTGTCAAAAGCCCCAAAATGGTAGAGAATCTTTTTCTGAAGGTGACATAAAAAGCAAGAAAATTGAATGAAAACTTATAAAATTATGCAGGTGCAAAGTTAACAGTCTGGGCGTAATTTACTCATCAGTGATATCATCCACTCGAGTTTTATTTTAAGGAATGCGATTGTTCAATTCGACTAAATTCTTATCTATTTCACTAGTACGCTTTACGTTCTATTGATTGATCACAAGAACCAGCCCATTCAAGTAACAAAACTACCCTATAGTGCACAAAAGTCAGTAATTTGATCAATTTTAAACAAAGTTTAAAAAATTCCAATTTAAAAGCAGAGTTTATAAAAAACACTAGACATTCCAGATACTAAAACATTTTCTGTTCATTAATCATATTCCCAGGCCTCTCCTATATTACACTTGTCTTCCACTTTGAATTCATCACACCCAGGAATATTGGTCTTGGTTTACAGCATCCCAGTAATTGAATCAGACCTATCAAAAACTCATAAAACAGCCCAGAGGGTGTAGGAGGGTTTTACCCGTCCTCAGGAAAATCAGAAAAATCAAATGTTTCTGCTATTTTTCGTCCAATTTCAAGTTACTTCTGGTCTGGAAACCAAAATCATCTCTATTTCAACATATCTCTCATTCTATCAAATGATACCAAAAAAACATAAAAGCCATCCTAGAAAATGCAAGGTCAGAGTTTTGCTTTTCCCATCATGTACTGTGTGGGGCAGGATTTATTTTATACTGTGCAACTCACTGCACAGATGCATTCTCTCATATATAGAACAAAATTTACCACTCTGAGTTCTGAGGGAACTGAACTCAAAATGTAGATCTACATCAGCGACCCTGGCATTAACGATGTAAATCTACTTAAGAGACAGTGAAAGGGTTAATGAAGACTTTGACTACATAACTGAAAGAAACTTACTACAAAAAACTATTTTTTCACCCATGCTTGCCCCAACACTTCTGAATGTTATACCTCTATGTTGCATAAATTAGAGTTATGTGGGTGCAAACTCTTTATCTGCACAGTTTGAAGTTGTGAGTTGATAATGGTTCAGGATGGACTGAAATGTTAGTCTAAAATTTCATCTCCAAAGTGTTGATTATATTTGTGAACTGTTCCAGTCACAACAATGTGAATGATGCATTACCCCTGCATCAGTGTTCATGTTTATCAAATTCCCTTATCACAAACACAATACAGTATTAAAAATAAAATATCCATTTCTGATTGTACCATTTTTACTGAAAACCATGATCCATAAAATTAGACAAAAACTCACATAGCATATCAGTAATATTTTTTAATTACAGTAATTGTACGGCATATTAAAAATATATGTTTTAGCACAAAATGTGGCATTCACTTCCAGAAAACTGTAAATGAATAACAGAATGAGACCCAAACCAATAATGTAATCTAACTATGATATTCTTTCTAAGTGTAAAACTGCAAAGGTTGATTCTAAAACTTTATATGTAATGCTAGCCTGAGCAGTTTATATATATAATGGCATTCATTACATATCCTCTAGAATCTAAGTTCATTATATAGGTTCAGTTTACAGTATCAATGATGAAACAAACTAAGAGGACAAAGAAAATTATTCATAAATAACATGACTGAATGTTAAATTTATGACAAAGAATATTTGCTAAACATTTGATAAAGTTTGCAAATGTAAATATCTCTGATTGATACTCTTTACTCGTTGTATGAATACATACTTGCATAAATAATATAAAAAGAGCAAATAAAAAAAAATGAAAATTCAGTAAATTATACAACTTTATGAATAAACAAAATACTGTTTGTGCAGGTATTTAGAATAATTTATAGGAATTTTTGCTATTACTGAAATATTTACACTTAATAATTACAAAATCCTCCTTTACAAAACTTTACAGTGATTAAATCTTTCTTCTAGCTGTCACATTTATACAGCGATTAGGAGCTAGTGAAAAGCAAAACAACTATTACTGTAGCTGCATCATTTTGAATCATTCTTGAGTTAAGAACATGTATGTGACAGTCTCTTTTTGAATTGTGACGGAATCATTCAAGATGCATTTTATAACTTCGTAAACAGTGCTGCTAACTTTAACTGAGTATAGATAATCATCATCAGAGCAAACTTAAAAAAAAATCTGCCTGGTATAATGCAGCAAGCTATGTTTCCAACTGTTGCAATGTTTAACAAGAGTGGTCGGGTCATATATACCCTGACTTGTGGCTTTCATTCATAATGAGTCATGAAAATTGAACTAACTTTGCATGAAGCTTGTAGAACACTGGTATTTTTACAGGCATTTTAAGTACAGTATATATATAAAGATGCCATACTGGTTAGACAATATTCTTCTGGAGAATTTGAATGCCAAACACCTGTTTATGAAAGATGTACTACAACATAATCTATTTTGTTAAAAAGGCAACAGTAGGATATTTCTGCATTAATACAGATCATATAATAATACAAAACTTAATGAAAACTAAAGCTTGTTATCTTTTGTTGACTGTTGGTGAAAAGCTCTTGACCTGAAGAATTGGATCATTAAACCCAAAACCCCCTCCCATTACCCTGGTACTCTTTAAGACTCTTATAGGTTCCCCTAAATACAATAATAATATCTTGTTGACATTACTGTAAAAAATATAAATAATATCTAAAGTGACTTATTAATAACAAGGTGATTTTGTTCAGTTAATATTAAAACTTGGTTAATGATAATAACTAGAAGATTCTTTCATAAATATAGTAGAGCAATAACTGAGGATTAAGATAATCCAGCAAGGTAATATACATACTTATGTACAGTACTCAAGATTCAAGGGAGCATCACAGCATGAACTGTCAATGTAACTGTACAACTGAAACTGTATCCTGTTTGTTTGGTACGTACATCATGAAAGGTGAACTCGTTAAACTGAAAACCACCCTCAGACCTGGACAATGGTTTACTTTAAAAAGATACAGCTATTATGAATCTTTTTTTTTTTTCATATTTATACTGCCATAACAAATTATATTTGCATCACTATACATGCTAGCAAACACAGACAAACAAACTTGCATGTGCACGCATGCACTCCCATCCCCACATACGCACACACATGAGCTTGTCAAACATTTACTTTTATATATTAAATATTTACTCAACTTTAAAAATGTTCATACATTGTCTCAGTTATTGTATTCTTCCAAAATGATTTTGACTAAAAAATTCATATACGTATCACAAAACAAAATCAAAGAGTCAATATTGAATAGGTGAATTTTTTTTCTGAAAAGCAAAACTGTTTCCTAAATACAAAAATATAAAATGCCTATTTACAGTGAAATTTCTAGTGTCCATGGAGGAAAGCAACAACAGAAATTTCATTGTAGAGTACATAATAATTCCTCTTTTTTTAAATTCAAAATTTAAAGTGTTAGTTAATGACATGGAATACTGTACGTTGTAAATCACACATCTTCACTGCCATCAAAGAAAAAAAAGGCAATGTTGACAGAGGTTATTATACTCAATTCATTGCTTGCAAA
Organism: Cherax destructor; assembly: GCA_009830355.1. Lineage (NCBI taxonomy): Eukaryota > Metazoa > Arthropoda > Malacostraca > Decapoda > Parastacidae > Cherax > Cherax destructor. The sequence goes on from WNWK01001818.1 coordinate 139,541, forward strand.
TACAGGGACACAAAAGTCTCTCTATTTGCAGAGATTTTTGTGTCCCTGCAAATACAGGAGTTTTAGAGTAAGCAGATTTTTATATATTGCTCATAAACTGTTTCTCAGGCGCTGAAGGGTGGATACAATGAGATTTTTTCCTTAAAATCTGCTGTGTCATCTTATGGTAATCTAAAGCTAACATGGGTGAGCTTTGAAAGTTAGTTTTATCAATAACTGCATATTTTTATGTTAAAATCTTTCTTGTCTGAATTTTTCACAGCACTAAGGTATTCTCTGAAGTCATGAATGTTATGTTTATGGAAAGAACAGTAAATCAAGCAAACAAATGACTGCACACAAATATCAGATGATGCCTGTGCTGTGTAGGAAAATATAATAAAATTTAATATCTGAAATCAGACGACTGGATTACCTACAAATTTCCTCAGATTATATTTACCTGCTGTCTCTGAACAACTGTCATAAGCTCTTTTCACAAAATGGGTTGGGGTTTCATTTTGCAAGATCTTGAACTCATTTACAAAGACTTATTTACACAATTTTGTGCAAGCATATCGTTGCTAGTTGATGTTCTCAAGTTCTTTCATCAGCTGCTCTCTCTTCTTCTCCAATTCATCTTCACTTAGTTCGCCCTCTTCTAAGCTCACCTCACCTGCCTCACGTTCCGAGGATTTCCGACCTGAATCTCCTTCAGAATGGCCTTTGGATCTGAAAAAAAAATATTTAAGTACTACTATGTGGAAAAAATGTATGCATAAAATTTAAGAATTGTAAGTACAGTACCTGCAAACATATTTTTAATAAGCAACCTCCCTCTTTTCAATCAATCTTAATTTCAACCATATGTAGATGATGTTGAAATTATTTTGCAAGAAACATGTGATATTTAATTGCTATTTAACTTTTGTATGACAATAGACAGTTATGAAGCTCCACATATAATTTTAGCTATACGTACATTATAACATCGCGAACACTGCTTTTTTACACACAATATAAAATCAGAGTATAGTTACCACGACAAAAATGTAGAATGCAGTTTTAGCATGCATATACAGTGGTCCCTCGGTTTTCGCCGAAAATTCTTTCGAGAATGCTGCTCAAGTGCCATTACCGAACGAATTTACTTCCTTAAGAAATAATGTCACGTAGGTTAGTCTATTTCAGACCCCCAAAAATACACTTGCAACAGCACTTACGAAAATACACTTACATAAATGTTCGAGTTTGGAGATGCACGAAAACCGAGGGACCACTGTACAGACATATATCTGGCTGGCTAATATCTTAATGTCTTCCTTTTTATTTTTTACTATTAAAGTAATTAGAACAAGAGACCTTAATAATATTCAATGCCATACATCTAAATCCTACTTTTAAATATGTGATGGATTCCTTAAGAATGCAAATGATTTTACTACTTGTCCTGAAATATTATTTCATCAACATGCTGTACAATACATCTAAAAGTCACACTAACTACTATTGGTACTGGGACTGAAAAGCTAACATGGAATGTAAAATGATTTATTTCAAGGGTACTAGTAGTTAGATATAGGATCATTAATGCAATCATTAAAATCATCACACCAGAAATTAGTACTTATGGTGCATATATTTATCTTGCTTCCTCCATCCCTCCCTCTGTTCTGCCCTTTCTTCTGGTCCTCTTCCTCTATCCTTGACTATATACTCATCCTACTCTTTTCCTCAACGTAACTTGTATAGAATATGGAAGACTCACAATGCTTTACCTAATTCTTCTACCTAAAAATAACTCTCACTCCCTCCCTCATCATCATTCTGCCTCTCCCTTCCTTATTTTTTGTAATTTTTGTATTATAGAAGTTTATAAAGAATAAAAAGGCACAATACGTACCGCGACTGGAACAATGCACAAATAACTCGCACATAGGAGACCGAAACTTATGTTATGGAACAACTTGGGCCATTATTAACTGGTTAATTGTCAAAATTGGACCGAAACATCATCATAAGTTTCAGTCTTCTATGTGCGGGTTATTTGTGTATAAAAGTTAATCTAAAAAAAAATCCAAAAAGTGTTTGTAGTAATTTAACCTTGTATAATTTTAGCTAAGTACTTAATCACTTTCACTTTACAATTAAAAAAAAACAAAATTGGTTTTAGGAACAACAAAAGTAAAGGCATGCAACTCCTTCAAATAGAAGAAGAAGAAAGCTCACCTGCTGCCTAAGTTGTGCCACATGAAAATATGTCTTAAGAACACCACTTATTTCAAGAGCTTCATGAGAAGAAACTGAATCATTTCCTATCTCTTAAAAGTCATGTCCATTAGAACTACATTATTATTATTATTATATTCATGATGAAGCGTTACTCCCACAGGGGTCATAAAATGCCTGGGGAAATGGGAAGCACTCAGGTTCAATCTTAGGAAGGAATGGTCACATCAGATTCTAGGGTTATTTTTAAGTTTAAGTCTTCCTATGATGAAAACGACTCTACAACACCTACCAAATCTGCAATAATGCCCTGTATGACCAATGTAAATCTCAGCAACAGACATCCACTCAAAACATCAAGAGACAGATTTTTTAACTTCCTATTAATATCTTGTAACAGACCCTTTAAAACAGAATTAAGTAGTTCTTAATACTAGTCCAAGCTTGGCCTGAAATACTGTGCATTCTATGGGCTTTCAGATTACTGTATATTTTGTATCTGCAATGGTTTGAAATAAAGAATCTGAATCAAGATAATCCTGCTTCTCCCTCACTCTAATGGAAAACACTCTTATACTTCACTTCTTCCTCAGTCATCCATATACAGTGGACCCACGGTTTACGTTAGGCTCCAAACTCGAACAATTATGTAAGTGTATTTTTGTAAGTGTATTTTTGGGGCTCTAAAAGGACTAATCTAATTTACATTATTCCTTATGGGAACAAATTTGTTTGGTAATGGTACTTGAACAGCATTCTGGAACGAATTAATAACGTAAACAGGGGGTCCACTGTAGATGTCATTCAAGTTTCCCATTTTTATGAGCAACTGTCTTCAAGGGATGGTGAGGAGCTCCTTATACAAGGAACTGGGATTACCCTCCCCTTTCAGGAATCAAATCTGAATACCTATTAGGCACAATATGACCCCTAAGGATTTAGTGCTTCCATAATTAAAATAAACAAATGTTAGCAGTTGTAATACTTATTCAGAATATAATATATTAGTACTAAAAGATTACAAACTCAATAAATGTGATGAATAAAGATGATCAAGCAAAAAGTAGATTAAGCATAATATCCATTGAAAAAATTATCCACTGAATACATGTAAAACCATTAGAGCAACAAATGCAATAAACACGAGAGAACTGACAAAACAACAGTAATGTGGGAGAGTGTAAGCTGACCACTGGTGCTCACTGAGAAAGGCACAACAAACAACAGTCTACGGGAAACTCGTAATACAGCACAGTATTTATTTTCAACAAGCTTGTCACTTACCTTGTATGAGAACTTCTGTAGGAGCTTGAAATAAAGAAATAGAACATTACCTTAGGAATAAATAAATTTATAAAGTGAACATAGTGCCTGGCTCTACAAGTTATATACCAACATAAGGATTATGTAAAGAGACTAAATACAATTTTGTATGAGGATTAAATAGTCAACTGGAAGGAAAATATTTTTGTTGAAAATATGCCATCTTCAGCATGATTCATCACAAAGGATACTTCAAAACCATACAAAACCACTACTAACAAAGACATATCATATTCTGTAGTCTCTTTAGTTGGAGATAACATGGCATCGCATACTATTCTTCATATAAATGTAGCTAACTGCATAAAAATACTACTTAATAGCCTATGTCTAATTCTTAAGTAATCTTTAAGCATTAGAATTAGTGTGCCCAAAAAAGTATTTGCATGCTAGTGGCTTCATTTTTTTTTTGTGTCTAACAATGTTATATCATGTGTGAACTACATTATCTTTCTACAGAATATAAACATAATAAATGTACATTCTGATGTGATTCTCCATTACTGAGTCACTTCCAGCACTTCTGCCCACAGTCATGTTTGCTAGGGCTGCCACACTGGGGTGGGGGAGAGAGAGAGAGAGAGAGAGAGAGAGAGAGAGAGAGAGAGAGAGAGAGAGAGAGAGAGAGAGAGAGAGAGAGAGAGAGAGAGAGAGAGAAAGAGAGAGAGAAAGAGAGAGAGAAAGAGAGAGAGAAAGAGAGAGAGAAAGAGAGAGAGAAAGAGAGAAAGAGAGAGAGAAAGAGAGAGAGAAAGAGAGAGAGAGAGAGAGAGAGAGAGAGAGAGAGAGAGAGAGAGAGAGAGAAAGAGAGAGAGAAAGAGAGAGAGAAAGAGAGAGAAAGAGAGAGAGAAAGAGAGAGAGAAAAGAGAGAGAAAGAGAAAAAGAGAGAGAGAAGAGAAGAGAAGAGAGAGAAAGAGAGAGAAGAAAGAGAGAAAGAAGAAGAGAGAAGAGAAAGAAGAGAGAGAAGAGAAAAGAGAGAGAGAGAGAGAGAGAGATAGTGTGTGTGTACTCACCTAATTGTGGTTGCAGGGGTCGAGACTCAGCTCCTGTGTGTGTGTGTGTGTGTGTGTGTGTGTGTTAGTTACCATTTTGTCCTAGGCACATGTCGATTAGACACTAGGCCTGTTGTATGTATGTGTATGTGTGTAAGGAAACACTTCGAAATGTTTCCGCCCCGCCGGGAATAGAACCCGGGCCTTCCATGCGTGAAGCAAGAGCTTTACCACTAGGCCACCGGGGGCTGTGTGTGTGTGTGTGTGTATACTCACCTAATTGTGGTTGCAGGGGTAGAGACTCAGCTCCTGGCCCTGCCTCTTCGCTGTCCGCTACTGGGTCACTGCTCTCCCTGCTCCATGAGCTTTATCATACCTTGTCTTAAAACTATGTATGGTTCCCACCTCCACTATATCGTTCGCTAGACTATTCCACCTCCTGACTACTCTATTGCTGAAGAAATGCTTCCTAACATCCCTTTGACTCATCTGAGTCTTCATCTTCCAGTTGTGCCCACTTGTTTCTGTGTTCCCTCTCTTGAACATCCTGTCACTATCCACCTTGTCGATTCCCCGCAGTATTTTGTATGTCGTTATCATGTCTCCTCTAACTCTTCTGTCCTCCAGTGTTGTTAGTCCTATTTCCCTCAACCTTTCTTCATAGGACAGTCCCCCGAGTTGTGAAACTAGCCTTGTCGCAAACCTTTGCACTTTCTCTAGTTTCTTGACGTGCTTGACCAGGTGTGGGTTCCAGACTGGTGCTGCATACTCTAGTATGGGCCTGATGTACATGGTGTACAGTGTCTTGAACGATTCCTTGTTAAGGTAACGGAACGCTAATCTTAGGTTTGCCAGTCGCCCATATGCTGCCGCAGTTATCTGGTTGATGTGTGCCTCCGGAGACGTGCTTGGCGTTATACTCACCCCAAGGTCTTTCTCCTTTGATGAGGTTTGTAGCCTTTGTCCACCTAGCCTGTACTCTGTCAGCGGTCTTCTTTGCCCTTCTCCGATCTTCATGATTTTGCATTTGGTGGGATTAAATTCGAGAAGCCAGTTGCTAGACCAGATGTCAAGCTTGTCTAGGTCTGTTTGAAGTCCTGCATGGTCCTCTTCCGATGTGATTCTCCTCATTAGTTTCACATCATCTGCGAACAGAGACATTTCTGAGTCTATCCCATCCGTCATGTCATTTACATATACCAAGAATAGCACTGGTCCTAGGACTGACCCCTGCGGTACACCGCTCGTCACAGGCGCCCACTGTGATACCTCATCACGCACCATGACCCGTTGTTGCCTCCCTGTGAGGTATTCCCTGATCCATTCCAGTGCCCTTCCCGTTATACATGCCTGTTCTTCCAACTTCTTTACTAATCTCATATGAGGAACTGTGTCGAAGGCCTTCCTGCAGTCCAGGAAAATGCAATCAACCCACCCTTCTCTCTCTTGCCTTACCTATGTTACTTTATCATAGAACTCCAGGAGGTTTGTTACACAGGATTTGCCTTCCCAGAATCCGTGCTGTCTGGCGTTGATTATCCTGTTCAGCTCCAGATGCTCCACCATTCTTTTCCTGATGATTTTCTCCAAGACTTTGCACACTATACACGTAAGTGACAACGGTCTATAGTTTAGTGCCTCTTTTCTGTCTCCTTTTTTAAAGATGGGAACTACGTTGGCCTTTTTCCATACCTCAGGTAGCTGCCCAGTTTCAAGGGATGTGTTGAATATTATGGTAAGTGGCACACTCAGTACCTCAGCTCCTTCCCGAAGGACCCACGGGGAGATATTGTCCGGACCCATCGCCTTTGAGGTATCAAGGTCACTGAGTAACTGCTTCACCTCCTCCTCACTTGTGTGTATGCCCTCCAGCACTTGATACATCCCTTGTTGGTGACGCACCCTGTCCTGTCTACCCAGCTGCCTTCCTTCCTCCTCTGTGAATACTTCCTTAAACCTCGAGTTGAGCTCCTCACATACCTCTTGATCGTTATTTGTACTCACCTATTTGTGGTTGCAGGGGTCGAGTTAGTTACCATTTTGTCCTAGGCACATGTCAATTAGACACTAGGCCTGTTGTATGTATGTGTGTGTGTGTGTGTGTGTAAGGAAACACTTCGAAATGTTTCTGCCCCACCGGGAATTGTGTGTGTGTGTGCTCACCTAGTTGTGGTTGCAGGGGTCGAGTCAAAGCTCCTGTGTGTGTGTGTGTGTGTGCGTGCGTGTGTGCGTGCGTGCGTGCGTGCGTGCGTGCATGTGCTTGTGTGTTAATTAGAATTATATTCATAGGAAGCAGCAAGCCCATTGGGGGTCATACAGTGGCTAGGGAACTGGAGGTAACCTGGTTTAATCCAAAGGGATGGTAGATTTAATTCTTTGGATCAAGATAGATTCATGAGCATCAAGGCATGCTCCTTCAAGGCATGTGATATGGCATAGTCGTCATGATTTTTTGTTTGTCAATAACATGAGGGAGACCCCAGGGCAATAACACGATGGAGCCCAGGCAATAACATGACGGACCCCAGAGCAATAACATGAAGGATCCCAGGGCAATTACATGTTGGGGAGATCCCAAGGCAATAACATGGGGGAGAACCCCAGGGCAATTACATGATGGGGACCCCAGGACAACAATGTGAAGGGGGACCCCAAGACAATAATGTGAGGGGGACCACAGGACAATATTGTGAGGGGGGACCCCAGAACAATAATGAGGGGGGACCCCAGAACAATAATGAGGGGGGACCCCAGGGAGGGATGGGGGGTCCAGCCACTAAAACTTCCATGACAAGTTATATTCTGGTGTTATATAGTAACTTGTTAACAGCTTTGCCTTGGTTTTTCCCTACAGATATGACCTTATTTCAAAAAAACATTATTTTTTTTTTGGCCCAGAATTCCCAGAACATTGTTTTGTGGGGGCCTTCTTATGTTTGAAGGCCCCTGGACTAGTGCCCTTGTAGCCCCCTTTCCCCTGGCAGTGTCGACAACCTATATATGTACATCGATCACCAAAGTTAATATGTACAGTTCAGAATTATAGCCTTCTATGCCAATCAACTTTTAAAATTTGCAGTAAATTCTTACAACTGGCAATTGTATATTTTTTTTTTTTTTGAGAAACCAGAATTTTTAAAAACTGATCAATATAAATTCACTCTCAAGAAACTGTTAATATATTGTTTTTGCATTCAAGGGAAGGGGAGGAGCAGTAAACCCATATGGGTCAAAAAGCACCTGGGAAAATGGGAGGTAATCAGGGTCAGTCCAAGAAAGGGAAGGACAGGTTCAATCCAAGGGATGACAGATCTAATTCCTTGAGGAAAAAGCTATATCATAAATAAATTATATCTATGATACACAAATAACCCGCACACAAGAGACCGAAACTTATGACGATGTGTATTTTTCCAGTCATGGTAATGTGACTTTTTATTCTTTTATCTACGATGTCTCATCTCTACATGCATCACCCACAATAGTGTACTACTGTACATTGCCAGAGAAATTTCGTTGCTATTTTTAATCAAAGTTTATACAGTGTATAAACAAAGAAAATATTTGTGCTAATTTAATCTAGAAAAATTATATAGTACAGTGGTCCCTCGATTTTCGCCGAAAATTCGTTCCAGAATGCTGCTAAAGTGCCATTACTGAACGAATTTACTTCCTTAAGAAATAATGTCACGTAGGTTAGTCTATTTCAGACCCCCAAAAATACACTTGCAACAGCACTTACGAAAATACACTTACATAAATGTTAAGAGTTTGGAGATGCACAAAAAACGAGGGACCACTGCACGCACACACACACACACACACACACACGCACACACGCACGCACGCACACACGCACGCACACACACACACGCCTAGTGGGTAAAAGCTCTTGCTTCACGCACGGAGGGGCCGGGTTCAATTCCCGGTGGGGCAGAAACATTTCGAAGTGTTTCCTTACATACACATACACACACACATATATACAACAGGCCTAGTGTCTAATTGACATGTGCCTAGGACAAAATGGTAACTAACACACACACACACATATAGTGGTCCCCCGCCTAACGAGCACCCCGGAAATCGTACAATTATGTAAGTATAATATTGTAGGTGCTTGTGGAAGTGTATTTTTGGGGGTCTGAAATAGACTAACCTACGTGACATTATTTCTTAAGGAAGTAAATTTGTTCGGTAATGGCACTTGAGCAGGCTTCTGGAATGAAGTTTTTTCGTTAGCCGGTGGTCCACTGTATGTATGTATGTATGTATGTATGTATATAGTGTATATAGTATATATATATATATATATTTATTTATTTTTAAAACACCAGCTGTCTCCCACCAAGGTAGGGTGACCTAAAAAAAAGAAAAACTTTCACCATCACTCACTCCATCACTGCTTTACCAGAGGCATGCCAATACATACTAAAGTTCAAAACTGCAAATATCTCCACCTCTCTTTCAGAGTGCAGGCACTGTACTTCCACCTTCTAACCTAACTTAACCACCCTGGCCAATATATGAAATCACTGCCACCCTCTCTTCGTCAACATTAACAGCTCCTCAAAATATTCTTGCCATCTTCCCAATTCCTTCAACTCCCCACCTAATAACTCATCTCTTCTATTTTTAACTGTCAAATCCATTTGTTTCCTAAGGCTTTCTCAACCTATTAAATCTCACTCCATAACTTTTTCTTAGTCTCAGCAAAATGTGTTGAAAGAACCTCACCCACCCTCTCATTTACTCTCCTTTTACACTCCCTCACCACTTTCTTAACCTCTTTTATCACTGCTTATATCACTTCTGTATTGTAAAAACCTCTCATATGCTAACTTTTTCTCTCTTGCTACTCCCTTTACCTCATCATTCCATCAGTTGCTTCTCTTCCCTCCCACACACACCTTCAAATATCCATGAACTTCTGCTGAACATTCTAACATTGTATTCTTAAATAAGCTCTATGAATTACACTCTTGGTCACCTCGCATCACCTTAAATTTCTGTGCTCCGAATTTTCTGCATGATATTCACACTATACACTGCTATTATTATTATTATTATTTTTACAAACACAAAGTAGAACTTACTATGTAATCCTTCTAAATTCCCATCACCTAAACTGAATTTCCTAAGCTTAAGTTTTGCTAGGAATGCTGTCTAATGGGCATTGTTAAATATCAAATTATAAAATACCTAACTATGTGACCCATATTCTTTGCAAATACGAAATGTTTCAAAACATGAATAATAGCTCTCCATGTGTGAAAGAAAATATGTTACATTCTTGGCTTTGGAAAGCATGTAGAACAAGATATACTGTCAAGAGTTGCAAGTGTACAGAATAGGTGATTACGTAGTTTTAATATATCATGGAATTACCCTAATAATTGCAATCAAGTCTCTGTCCCTGACTTCCGCCTGGCTGATTTTGTAGGACTGAAAAATTACCTGGGTAGGCTGAACTGGAATGACCTGACAGTGGGTCAGGTAGGTGGTGATTGCCAATATGACGTTTTTCAGAGAATAGTTCTAGCTGCTCAGACAACTTATGTTCCTAATAGGGAAATCGGATCAAACAAAAATGATCCTAAGTGGATGAACAATAGATTAAAACATCTCATTGGTCAAAAGAGAGGCATATATAGGCGAATCAAAAGAGGAGAGGGGCAATTAAGTAATCAATATATTCAGTTAAAGAGAGAAATAAAAAAGGGAATAAGAAAAGCAAAAAGAGACTATGAGGTTAAAGTTGCAAGAGAATCGAAGACTAACCCAAAAGGATTTTTCAGGTATACAGAAGTAAGATTAGGGACAAGATAGGCCCACTCAAAAGTTACTCAGGTCAGCTCACCGTCAGTGATAAGGAAATGTGTAGAATTTTTAACACTTACTTCCTCTCAGTTTTTACACAGGAAGATACTAGCGATATTCCAGAAATAATAAATTATGTAGAACAGGACGATAGTAAACTATACACGATTAGGGTCACAAGTGACATGGTCCTTAGACAAATAGATAAATTAAAACCTAACAAATCCCCAGGCCCTGATGAACTGTATGCAAGGGTTCTAAAGGAATGTAAAGAGGAGCTTAGCAAACCTATGGCTAATCTTTTCAACATATCACTGCAAACTGGCATGGTGCCAGATAAGTGGAAAATTGCAAATGTAATACCTATTTTCAAAGCAGGAGACAGGTCCTTAGCTTCGAACTATAGACCAATAAGCCTAACCTCCATAGTGGGAAAATTTATGGAATCAATAATAGCCGAGGCAATTGTAGCCATCTTGAAAAGCATAAATTAATCAATGAATCTCAGCACGGTTTTACAAAAGGGCGTTCCTGCCTTACAAATTTAATAACTTTTTCACTAAGGTATTTGAGGAGGTAGATCATGGTAATGAATATGATGTTGTGTATATGGACTTCAGTAAGGCTTTTGATAGAGTCCCACATCAGAGACTATTGAGGAAAATTAAGGCACACGGAATAGGAGGAGAAATTTTTCCTGGATAGAAGCATGGTTGACAAATAGGCAGCAGAGAGTTTGCATAAATGGGGAGAAATCAGAGTGGGGAAGTGTCACAAGCGGTGTTCCACAGGGGTCAGTATTGGGCCCCTTGTTGTTCACAATCTACATAAACGACATAGATGAGGGAATAAATAGCGACATAAGCAAGTTTGCCGATGACACCAAAATAGGCCGTCCAATTCATTCAAATGAGGACATTAGAGCACTCCAGGAAGATTTGAATAGACTGATGCATTGGTCGGAGAAGTGGCAGATGCAGTTTAATATAGATAAATGCAAAGTTCTAAATATTGGACAGGACAATAACCATGCCACATATAAACTAAATAATGTAGATCTTAATACTACTGATTGCGAAAAGGATTTAGGAGTTCTGGTTAGCAGTAATCTAAAACCAAGACAGCAGTGCATAAGTGTTCGCAATAAGCGAACAGAATCCTTGGCTTCATATCAAGAAGCATAAATAATAGGAGTCCTCAGGTTGTTCTTCAACTCTATATATCCTTGGTTAGGCCTCATCTAGATTATGCTGCACAGTTTTGGTCACCGTATTACAGAATGGATATAAATGCTCTGGAAAACGTACAAAGGAGGATGACTAAGTTGATTCCATGTATCAGAAATCTTCCCTATGAGGATAGACTTAGGGCCCTGAATCTGCACTCTCTAGAAAGACGTAGAATTAGGGGGGATATGATTGAGGTGTATAAATGGAAAACAGGAATAAATAAAGGTGATGTAAATAGCGTGCTAAAAATATCTAGTATTGACAGGACTCGCAGCAATGGCTTTAAGTTGGATAAATTCAGATTCAGGAAGGATATAGGAAAGCATTGGTTTGGTAATAGAGTTGTCGATGAGTGGAACAAACTCCCGAGTACAGTTATAGAGGCTAAAACGTTGTGTAGTTTTAAAAATAGGCTAGATAAATATATGAGTGGTTGCGGGTGGGTGTGAGTTGGACCTGACTAGTTTGTGCTACTAGGTCAGATGCCGTGCTCCTTCCTTAAGTGGATGTAACCTGACCTGGCTGGGTCGGGGCATTGGCTTAAGCCGGTGGGAGACTTGGACCTGCCTCGCATGGGCCAGTAGGCCTGCTGCAGTGTTCCTTCTTTCTTATGTTCTTATGTTCTTATGTAGTTGTTAGTCTGTTTGGTTAAACGTCTATAAACTCTATGAGTGTCATTTCCCCTGTACACCATCGAACAAGAATGCTTTTTTCCATAAAATAATTATTAAACTAAACCCTTCATATATGTACTGACAGATGTTCGTCTCTCACTGTATATACCATTAGTGGTAAGCTGTTCAAAGCCATAAGTTTTTTTATGAAAGAAGCAAAACATTTTTAGCTTGTTAGATTATTATTATATTTAAGGGAAAGTGCTAAACCCACTGGGGTTATACAGCACTGGGGGAATGGGAGGTAATCAGGTTCGATTGAAGGGAAGAAAATCCAATTTCTTGGATCAAGAGTCCTTCATCAGCATCAAAGAGTATCCCTTGAGGGAAGAAAAAACAGTGGGGCTCAGACATGGATGTGTGATTATCTCCATAATTTTCTCATATGTTATAAAAGGGATTTTAAGAGAAGCAAAGGTTACTAGGTTGGGAATGACAAGTGCTATTTGTAGATTCTAAAGAGAAAATGCAGAAGCCAATATAGGAATTTGAAAGGATGTGTACAGCATTACTATAATATTCACAGAAAAAACTTGACGCATATGGGTCATTCAAGTTAGAGAAGGGTGTGCAAAAGGAAGTTGAAGGTGAATATATAAAAAAGTAACATTTATAAGTAATATCATTAAGATTTTTGCTATTTGGAGGGACATCTAAACTGTCATATCTGCATGCCTCTTGCAAGACAGTGATAGTGTGAATGATGGTGAAGGAGTTTTTTTTCCAGGTCACCCTGTCTCAGTGGGAGATGGTCAGTGTGTTAAAAAAAAAATGATTAAGACCATTATTATTTTCATGGGAAGAGTTAAACCCATAATTACCTACTTTTGATTACAGTACTGTATCTTTCTCTCACTACTGGAGCAGAGCTACGCTCATAATATCTAGTCTTCAAAATTGATTTAAGCAATTTTTTTTAAATTTCTGGTGGTGCTGCACTTACTACCTCTGGTAATCCGCTCGATTATTCTACTACTCAATTTGCAAAGAACTTTCAAGTATCCTTTTGGCAACTCTTCTTCCTCAGTGTATAGCTTTTACTTTAATAGATCTCCATTGTGGGTGAAACTTTGTACAACAAAGATTTTTCCCTGCTAAGGGTCCCTGAAATTACCCAGCTATGGGCATTTGCTCTGCTTGTTGATTTTGATAGTAAATCTTCCAAATAAATTTTTTCTGTCCTTTTTGTGATCTTTTATATGGTTTTTAAGACGTGTCTTTTTCCTCCCACTAGCCAAAGATGGCATATAAAATGCTTACAACCTTTCTTCATAATTTATATTTTTTTAAGTTCTGGGAGCCATTTTGTAAGTCACCTTTGGACTTTTTCTAGCTTGTCTGTATGTTTTTAAAGATGTAGGCACTATACTACTGCCACTACATACATTTTAATTTTAGTCTAACATATGTTGTAGAAAACATTTTCATTATTCCCCTTCCCCTCACATATATAAAAGTTATTTTGAAACTGGCCCATGTGAAAAGAAGTTTCAAACAAATTAATTTATGTCATCTATTGGTGACAAGCTTGTTGATGGGGACTCCTAGATCCCTCTCAATGTAAAATAACTCAAATATTATGTAACACAATCTATATTTTTTATATCACTTTGTTTTTACTTTCTCTCATTTCTATTACATAACATTTATTCACATTAAATTTCACTGTACATCCCTCAGTCCACTTCCTACATAGCAAGGGAGATGGGGATGGTAGTAGAAGAGGTAGTGTCAGTCACAGATGATGCAGATCATCACTGCCAGTAAAGAAATCATAGAAAGAACTTGCATCAAAGTGACCTTGAGAGAGGAGGGTAGACAGAGAAAGTATATCAGAGAACTGAAGATCCCAAAAATGAAGCTAACATGCTATCTGATGACTAGGAAAATCACTCAAGTGATGTCAGACTATCAGGATAACACAAAAGTTTTCTCAAAGAAAGATTTAATAGATTTAATAGAGTGGATGGCTATTCCAGAAAGAATTTAAGACATATGGGCAAATAAATGTATCAATCAAATTATATACATCAACATGTAAGAGAATATTAAATTAGGAGTAGTTGACATGCTGTCAACTTTGGTCTTAGGTGCCACAAGAAAAAATAATAATTTTAGTATGACTATGATCCCTAGGAATTTTTTTTATATACTACTGGAGATAATGTATGTGGACAATTACTGAAAAAGAAAAAAACATGAACAAGACAGGTTTAATTATAAAACATGAGAGGTATGTGTAACTCGTGCAGTGTTTCAAGTAATCAAAGAGTACAACAAATTACAAAGAAATATAAATAAAATATATGACAAAAATCAAGGAGCTGATGGCTAATGTTGTGAATAAAAGAGAAATGGAAACCTACCACTAACTGAAATTATAGTGAAAAGGATTAGGAGACTGAATTGGAAAATGTAAAGCAACTGTCAGGTTTATCAGAGTAAAAAAAGAGCTCAAGTTGTGGCACTATAAGAGGAATAAGAATAAAATTTGTGGCACTATGAAGGTAAGAACTAAAGGTGTTGCACTATGAGAAGGTGAGAACCAAAGGTGTTGAACAATGAGAAGATAAGAAACAAAGGTGCAGCACTATGAAAGAATAAAAGATAAGGGTGTAGCACTATGAGAGAACAAGAGGCAACTGTGGCACTACTGTTGAATAAAGGATTATATGGCAAGAAGTTTAGGTGTTTTAAATCAAGAATTATGTATAGTAGTAGTAGTATTGTATACCATGTTTAACATACTGAACTATAGTACTTAACTATAACCTATTAATATTTTATTTGACACAGTTACTTTTTGCTGATGATACTGTGCTTATGGGAGATTCTAAATAAAAGTTGCAAAGGTTAGTGGACGAGTTTGGGTGTGTAAAGGTAGAAAGTTGAAAGTGAACATAGATAAGAGTAAGGTGATGAGGGTATCAAACGATTGAAAAATTGGATATCACATTGGAGAGAGGGATTATGGAACTAGTTAATGTTTTCAGATATTTGGGAGTTGACTTGTCAGCGGATGGGTTTATGAAGGATGAGGTTAACCATAGAATTAATGAAGGAAAAAAGGTGAGTGGTGAATTGAGGTATCTGTGGAGACAAAAAACCTTATCCATGGAGGCAAAGAAGGGAATGTACGAAATTATAGTGGTACCAACACTCTTATATGGAAGTGAAACATGGGTTGCAAATGCTGCAGCGAGGAGGCAGCTGGAGGCAGTGGAGATGTCCTGTCTAAGGGCAATGTGTGATGTAAATATTATGCAGAAAATTCGATGTGTGGAAATTAGGAGAAGGTGTGGAGTTATTAAAAGTATTTGTCAGAGGGCTGAAGAGGGGTTGTTGAGGTGGTTTGGTCATTTAGAGAGAATGGATCAAAGTAGAATGACTTGGAGAGCGTATAAATCTGTAGGGGAAGGAAGGCGGGGTAGGGGTCGTCCTAGAAAAGGTTGGAGGGAGGAGGTAAAGGAGGTTTTGTGGGCGAGGGGCTTGGACTTCCAGCAAGCATGTGTGAGCGTGTTAGATAGGAGTGAATGGAGACGAATGGTTTTTGGGACCTGACGAGCTGTTGGAGTGTGAGCAGGGTAATATTTTGTGAAGGGATTCAGGGAAACCAGTTAATTGATTTAGTTGGACTTTAGTCCTGGAAATGGGAAGTACAATGCCTGCACTTTAAAGGAGGGGTCTGGGATAGTGACAGTTGGGAGGGACTTATTCTCAGCTGTCGTATCTGAGCGCCTCTGCAAAGACAGTGATTATGTATGAGTGAGGTGAAAGTGTTGAATGATGAAAATATTTTCGTTTTGGGGATTTTCTTTCTTTTTGGGTCACCCTGCCTCGGTGGGAGATGGCCGACTTATTGGAAAAAAAAAATCAGCAAATCATTAACAATTATTAATAATAATAATGATCTTTTATAGGCAGTAGGTTGACAGACAGCAACCACCCAGGGAGGTACTACCATCCTGTCAAATGGAAATCTGTGATTGTTTTACACAATGGTAGGATTGCTGGTGTCTTTTCTTTCTGTCTCATAAACACTCAAGACAATATGTATAGCTTGCTACTTCTACCTAAATTTAGGTCATACTACACATGCATGTACATGTATACACATCCGAGTTTTCTATTTTCTAAATACAGTGGACCCCCGGTTTTCGTGATTTTTTCGTTCCAGAATGCTGTTCAAGTGCCATTACCAAACGAATTTATCCGCATAAGGAATAATGTAGACTAGTCCTTTTAGACCCCCAAAAATACTTACAAAAGCATTTAAAAAAATACACTTACATAAAAGGGCGAGTTTGGAGCAGGACGAACACCGGGGGTCCACTGTAGTTCTTGTTCTTATTTACTTCCTTACATCTCCATGAGAAGTGGAAAAGAATCCTTCCTCCATGAGCCATGCATGTAATAAGATTCAACTAAAATGCTGGGAGCAAGGGGCCAGTAACCCCTTCTGTATAAATTACTAAATGTAAAATGAAAACTTTCATTCTTTTTTTGGGTCACCCTGCTTTGGTGGGAGACAGCCAGTGTTAAAATAAAAAAAATTCATGGGAGGAGCACTAAACCCACAAAGTCATACAGCACCTTGGGTGGTACTGGGAGGCATTCAGGTTTGATCCAAGGAAGGTTTAATTCCTCAGATCAAGAGCCCCCTCACCAATATTCAGGAACGTCCCTTGAAGGGGTTTTTACAGTACAGTGGACCCTCGGTTTTTGTTCACCTCCAAACTCGAACAGTTATGTAAATGTATTTTTGTAAGTGTATTTTTGGGGTTCTGAAACGACTAATCTAATTTACATTTGTCCTTATGGGAACAAATTCGTTCGGTAATGGCACTCAAACAGCATTCTGGAATGAATTTTCAACGAAAACCGGGTGTTCACTGTAGTATTATAATTTACAATTGCCAATTTTTCATTAACTTATATTCATATAAATACTGCATTCTCTTTTAACAAGCTTCCTGGAAATGCTGAATGTTCAACTGGGTTCAAAAGTGTATTACTCTATTCCATTTTCTGTAGTCAATGATTAGCTATCCAATACTCATGTAATGTTTGTGTATGAGAGAGAGGAAGATAGCCAAAGATTGGCAAAGAGTATGTGTAGTTTCTTTGTACAGAGGGAAAGGAAACAGTGGACTTCAGGTCTAAAGATGAGAAGTGCATCTTGACTCACTCTGAAAGCTTGGAGAAGTTCTTTTGTTTGGATTATTATAGTCATGCCTGATTGCGGTTTGGAGAGCTATATGAATTACGTTGTCTGTAAACCTCTGGCAAGACAGCTATTGAATGAATGGTGAGTGATTTTCTAACTGGAGAGCTATATGAATTACGTTGTCTGTAAACCTCTGGCAAGACAGCTATTGAATGAATGGTGAATGATTTTCTAACTGGAGAGCTATATGAATTACGTTGTCTGAAAACCTCTGGCAAGACAGCTATTGAATGAATGGTGAATGATTTTCTAACTGGAGAGCTACAGTGGTACCCTGGATTTCGTCAATAATTCCTTCCAGAAGGCTGTTCGAGTGCCGTTACCGAACGAATTTGTTCCCATAAGGACGAATGTAAATTTGATTAATCCATTTCAGACCCCCAAAAATACACTTACTGTACATAATTGTTCGAGTTGGGAGCTGTACGAAATCCGGGGTACCACTGTAGTACAGTGGACCCTCGGTTAACGAATACCCCGGAAATCGTACAATTATGTAAGTATAATATTGTAAGTGCATGTGGAAGTGTATTTTTGGGGGTCTGAAATAGACTAACCTACGTGACATTATTTCTTAAGGAAGTAAATTCGTTCGGTAATGGCACTTGAGCAGGCTTCTGGGATGAAGTTTTTTCGTTAACCGAGGGTCCACTGTATATGAATTACGTTGTCTGTAAACCTCTGGTAAGACAGCTATTGAATGAATGGTGAATGATTTTCTAACTGGAGAGCTATATGAATTACGTTGTCTGTAAACCTCTGGAAGAGAGATACTGAATGAATGGTGAATGATTTTCTTTCTTTTGAGTACCCTATCTTGGTGGAAAATGCCGAAGAGGTAAAAAAATAAACTCTGTTAATCATGCTGCACTAGGAGATGTGTATGGCAGAACTGTAATTGGAACTTTAGTAGACAGAAAGCTGTTTTTTGAATTGTGGATTTGGACAAAGAGTATGACATGTTGGTTCAAGAGCAATGAGGCAAGGTGCAAATGTACTGAATTGGTGACAAAGTGTTTAAAACTGAAAAGGCTTATTAGAAGGATAATAACACGGGTTAGAGAGCACAGAAAACTGGAATGATTTCCAGTAAGAGTGGGACTTAAACAAAGATGTCTAATAATGCTATGGTTGTTTAATGTGTTTTTAAACCGAGTTATAATGGTTGGAAGAGCTGCAATTTGTGAGTTGTCACAGATGGTGCTTGGAGATACAACAGAGATGTTGGGAGATTTGGAAGAAAATCTGAAGAAGTTGGTGGAGTTTGGAAAGGTGCATAAATTATGGAGAATGAAAGTGAATGCATGAAAAAGCATGGTGATGAGACTAGGTAAAAATATAGTACATATCTAGAATAGAGGTACTGGCAGAGGCTAGGAGAGAAGTGCCAGATGTACAGTAGCTCTTGGACCTGCCTCATGAAGTTCATCCTGAGTTAAGTCTTATTGCATTTATGTTTAAACTCATGATAGGAGTAAGCATCTACTGCATTGTCTAGCTCATATCACTTCTTAACTACTGTTACACTGAAGAAATGTTTCCTGGCTTCTGACTTAGCTGAGTGTAGTTTCCATCACTCTCTTTGCTCTGCATCTTTTCCTGGTGAAGAGTCTGTTTTTGTTATACCTTGCCTATAAATTACATTATTATGTATGCTGTGATCACATCATCTCTTGTTCTGCTTTAATCCAGGGACAAGAGATCTAACTTGTGCATTCTTTCCTCATACCTTAAGCTTCACAACTCCAGAGTAAGTCTGGAGGCATATTTCGTTTAAGTTTTGCTTTGGTTTGGCAATATTCTGGCACTGGTACCACTTCACTAGTGATTCTGCTTATTGTCGTTACTGGTACAGTGATTAGTGAGTGTGGGGAAGAGACATCCAGATACCAATTTGAATTCCAAAAGCATGTTATTGTGTAGTTTGGAGTCATTAATAGGAGTACTGTATTGTACAGTAATTTTAAGACAGTTTAGTATGATAATCAAATCCAACTGTTATCGAAAATCATGTCAAGATGATCCTTCCACAACATAGCAGGAACCTAGTGTTTAATGGGTACTGATTCTGTTATAGACATTAGCACAGTGGTTATCATATGAGTCTGGAATTAATTTTCATTATTTCCTTTAACAGGAGCTAGAAACCAAGAAAAAAAATAGAAAACTAAAAATCCAGATCAAAAAATTTATACATCAGAAACAAATATACTGTACAAAAATTTGAAAAACATGGATGAGCAGACTACGTATACAGTATTTGGATTTATAAAAAGCTACTGACAGAGTTCCTCAAGAGAGATCAAAATCTGAAATTAAAAAAAAAAATAGGAATATATAGCATAAAGCAAACTTTAGGTCACCTTACTTTAATATGAAATTGCCAAGGTGGTAAAAAAAAACTGAGTGAAAGTGACTATATACAAATATCTGCAAATGCAAAAATTTCAAATACAGATATCTTAAAAAATGGAGCCTAAAATGGATGGCAGAATTTAATAAAGTAGAAAATTATACAACAGTCAGTGGAAGTGGGAAAATGAAAAAAAAAACATGTTTAGTTAAAACAAAAAAAAAAAAAAAGATTATCCTGAAACTTTACAGAAATCAGATACAGAGGATCTGAGGGTGATCATGAACAATAAAAACAAAAATATCACTATACATACAGTGGAACCTTGGTTTTCCTGATTAATCCGTTCGAAAAAGTCTGACGAAAACAGCATCCTACGAAAACTGAAGCAATATTTCCCATAAGAAATTATGTAAATCCAATTAATCCGTCTTAATGTTGTATGAGAGGTGAGTAGTATTTATTTGTAGGAAGTCAGTGTAGGTAGCCGGTAGGTATAGCCTGCCTGGGCTACACCTACCGGCTACCTACACTGCAGCCCAGAGCCATATTATACCATCGACATACCTTGTTCACTGAATTTAATCGTTTCTAACAACTACCTTTAGATGCCATCACAAACGAAGGGAGAAGTAATGAATAATTCATGCCGAGAATTGTAAACAAAAGTGGGAGTGAGTAGGCCAAATGCAGATTCATACATGTTTTCTTTGGTGCTGGACCAGAGAAAACAATGTTTTTCCTCTGCCCGGCACATAAACATGCTATGTTTATATGCTATGGAGGTGTGGTTGCCGGGCGGAGGGAAAACATTACGTAATACTACGTACTAATAATAATCACTCTTGGGCACATTAAATGTCTTATTTTATGTTAATATAGACATTTTCATTAATCCATCTATGATATTTTCTTCAAAATTGTATAAGAAACACGTTACATAGCACATAAACATGCGTACGCCACTTTCATACTTTGCTATGAGTTCTTTCTTGAATTCTATCGTGTTTCTCGCCTTCTTTATCAAAGGGCTGGCACTCGGAACTTTCTTTGGCCCCATGGTGGCTTATTTAGCAGTCAAATTCAACAAACAAGCACAAAAAAATGGATTATAGGCCGAGTAATGCGGACGCGTTTGGTACGGACCATTTTCAACTCTTTGAAAACCGAGCAGATATATGAAAACTGGGACAAAATTTTGACGAAAAGAGTTGTCGAAAATCGAATTCTACGAAAACTGGGGCATATGAAAACCAAGGTTCCACTGTAGTTTAGCAGGTTGGTATACACAACAAGCAGAAAGAATTAGAAAACAGAGAAGCCCTGCAGCAGGCCTACTGGCTCATGTTAGGTTCACTGTGGTTATTTAGGAAGATGTGAGCAATGTGCATGGCCAAGATGTACACCCCCGTTTTGTTAAATACTGTAGTGTTGGTGCATTTAATAGTAAGGTTTAATGACATCTGTGGAACCTGAAGAGCAGCCACCTCCATGTGGTGAGTTCTGGGTATTTTGCATGACTAGGTAGATAGTTGTGTAAAGTAGCTAAGAGTTGCTCACAGTGTATACTGTCTATGTCTAAACAATATATACATACTCTTCCTGGGATTAAATCTGATTGAATCCCTTTCCAAATGTGCTGTATTTACCCATACAAGTTTAGTACTTCCCTGTCAATGAAATAAATTCAAGACATCTGCACATATTTCTGTCATTGTCTTGGGAAATGAGTGCAGCTTTGTCATATGCCATAAAATGTAATACTACTAGTTAAGAGTGCACTACACATGCACTACTACTGTTAATCTTGCAGGTTTGTATGCAAATCTCAGAGTTTCTCCTCAGGTAAACCTTATCACACCTGCCACATGGTACATTGTAGACCCCTGCATTCTTGGTAATGTATTACAACTAAGAATTTTGGTAATATCTTTGATGGTCTTGATGATGACAACTGCTACATCCATGTTGAACCTGCTCAGGACAGTAGATCACATTTGCCGTGGCACTGTTGTGTTTGTGTAGATTCTTGCGTTTGCAAGAAAAGATGACATTAGGCTGAAATTTAGGGCTAGCAAAGGTTTTCTCGGTATATTCTGGCTCGAAGAGCATAAATTTTTCAATGCAGTTTCTTTTTGCACAAAGGAAGACGACGATAATTTCTCCCTTAGCCTTGAGAGCATGGTGAGAATAAAAGTCTGCCAGATCTTCTCTATTGGTAGATTTTCTGTACATGGTGCATTTTAAGTGCTCACCTACCTTGGTAAAAAGTACATCTAAAAAGACTCGATCTGGACGAGATGATCCATGAAATCAGTACAGTTAAAGCATCTTGATACTACAACCTCATTGTCATCAACACATCAAAGTAATGTCAGGCAATGATTCCACAAAAGCTGATTCTAAGTGCTCAAGATAAATATTTGGTATGGTCATGGTGAGCCCATGACCATACCAAATTTTAGGCTGTAGAGTTCTGACTTGTAGGAAAATAGACTGAACACAAATTTCAAAATCAATGGAGTCTTGAACAAGCAGTGGAAAATGAAAATTGGTGACGATATGGCTATGCAGGAAGGTGATAACTTGATCTATGGGGACCTGTGTGAAGACGGAGACGATGTCCAAGTTTGTCAGTTTCTTATTTTTGAAGTTGACATTACTGAGTCAAGAAATAGGATCTCCAAAGTGACAAAGCTTAGAGTGGCTGACGGTAATGTACCTAAAATGTTGGTTAAGATTTTTTCTAGTCAAAACTCCATCAAGATTGCTTTGAGCAGTTACGATCGTTGATATAAGAAATAGAGGAATACTTGATTCTTGGAATTTCAAAAGCTCATAAATGTGTGCAGATTGAGGGTAGACAGGTAGGCAATTACAAATTTTTGGCTTGGGTTTTGGTCAGAAAACCTTACACTTTCCAAGGTGTCTGAGGCAAGGTTTCATAGATGTTGTGGTCACTAAGTGGGTCCATTAGTGTGTGTCAGATATCCCTGTTGAATATAACAACTCCACCTTTGATAGCCATGACGACTCTAATCTAGAAGCTTTTACCCAAGTCTTCTAAGGCAATAAAAACATTTGAGAAACATAGGTGTAGGTGTTTCTTGGAGAGCTATGGTGAGGATTCCCAGGATGAATCCTTTAGTAAATTCAGTTCCTGTATTTGTAGTTGAGAGTAGCAAACTCAATATGCTGTTATGGTTTCCGGATGCCAGTGGAGAATTTCAGCCCTAAACTGAGTGCCTCACTTAGGGAGTCTGAGTTGAAGTGATGAGAGGTTAAAGATGATGGAAGGTCTACCAACATTTTTCCAAGAACTCCTTCTACATAGATTAAGAAGATTGCGATGATGTTTGGTTTTCTATACTTCATTTCTGATGGACATTTATCTTCTAATGCACATACAAATATGTATGTTCATATATGCATGTACATATATTATATACATACGCGTATATACCCCACCACAATGGGAGACCACCTCGGTGGGATGCGGCCAGTTTGTTTAAAGAAGATATATCTTTCTTTTCTTTCAACACGTCAGCCGTTTCCCACCGAGGCAGGGTGTATATATACGTATATATTTTTCAATATGATTGCTGTCTCCCGCATATATTAATTTTCCATGGGGAAGTGGAAAGAGAATTCTTCTTCTGTAAGCCATGTGTGTCATAAAAGGCTATTAAAATGATGGGAGCAAGGAGCTAGTGACCCCTTCTCTTGGATAAATTACTAAATGTAAAAAGAAAAACTTTATGAAAGCGTTTCTTCTTTTTCGGGTCACCCTGTATCGGTGGGAGATGACAGGTATGTTAAAAAAATATATTCATATATACATTCACTTCAAGAGAGAGAGATAGAGGTAAGCATAATGCCAAGCATATCACCAGAGGCTCACATTAACTGAATAACCTCTGCAGCCAATGCTTGTCTGGCAAATTTATGAGTAGCCTCAATAGTTATTCCGAGCCCTCTATACAACTTATGTTGGGCTATCTTAGAGTACGTAGCACCAGCATGGAACATACACCTGAGCAAGCATGTTAAGACACTGGAGAGAGTGAGGAGGTATGCAATGGGACTAGTTCCAGAACTAAGGGGTATGAGTTTCGAGAAAGAGACTATTGGAATCGAGTCTAACGACAGTAAAGGATAGAAAAGCCAGGAAAGAATAATAATGACATGAGATACTCTGAGGAATTGATAAGATAAACAGAGATAGGCAATCTGAGAGGTGGGAAACAAGTACCTGGGGGCACAGCTGGAGGTTAATAATACAGATGAGCCACAGGGATGTTAGTATTTCTCCAATCTCAGGGTAGTCAGGCAGACTCCATACACAGCTTTAAGAGCAGGTATGATAGAGCCCACAAGGCATATAGGTAAGATTGCAAATCCATATACACACACATGGATGATGTAATATGCTTACAGTATTCTCTTGTGGCTTTTCACATTGCATTCTGCTTTAAAATGTCAACAAGAAAGATCCCTCGCTGTTTTTTTTTTTTTTTAACATGTCACCGTCTCCCACTGAGGCAGGGTGACCCAAAAAAGAAAGAAACACTTTCACCATCATTCATTCTTTTGTTTTATATACATTAACAAACACAACAGGTTGTTGATGCAACAGCCTTCTTTCAACCTCTGAATAATTCCTTTCATACTACCCCACAATTTTCAATTTTTTATTCTCTGCATAATATTCACTAAATAATTATCTCAAACAGTATACAGTGGAACCTCGGTTTTTGTGATTAATCCATTTGAAAAAGTCTGATAATAAACCAAATCGTACGAAAACGGAAGCAGTATTTCCCATAAGAAATAATGTAAATCCAATTACTCCGTCCCAGACACCCAAAAATATTAACAAAAAATACATTTTATAGAGAATAACTATAGTTTTACATACAAACTAGGGCATATGAAAACCGAGGTTCCACTGTAGTTCCAATGTATCCAACCTCCACTCCTCCTCGTCCTTGTGTGACATTTTAAAACTAAACATCACACCGTTACTAAAACATTAACACCACTATACTCTAATACATTTCCCTCTTTCCAATTACTGACAGATATACCTTAATATAATATATTGTATAAAAATCAAAAGATGAGGATAAACTCATAGTATTTGCTATAAATAACTTCAGCAGTTAGATGCTGAGACTTAAAATTAATCACAGTAATCACAGAATGAATACTTTTTAGGACTGAAGCCTGAATTTCTTGCCAATTCCATATTATAAATTATTTACATACTTAAAATAAGGTGAACATAATTTTCTGTGTAAAACATAATCTATATTTTGTACTGAAACCTTAATACCAATATCTAACTACATATCTATTCATTAACAAAACACCAAACTCAACGACCCTACTAATGAATTCCTCATTATGACCCTAATCTTGCAGACAACGTACTACCAACTTATTAATCATAAATGTGCTTTTCCTGAAAACAGAGGGTGGCTTGCTATGAAGTCACCCAAGCAAGAACATTTGCAAAGCTGTAAAAGATGTTGCTAAGATAAAAACAATACCCAGTGTTTATGTATTATGTAATACAGTGTTAAGAAATACCCCAGAAACACCAAACAACTTTGTCAAATGCACAGACTATACTGCCAAATATGACCTACAATAGTTAACATCTGATGATGGAGATACTTTCCATTCACTCAATGTTACATTCCACATAGTAATCACAGTAAGCTGCCAAGTTTAGTAAGCTAACCTCAAAACTTCAAGTGACTGCAAAAACATATAGTCATTGTAAAATACTTCCACTTCCTCTATTCCATTTATCATTACCACCTACATACATTCTTCCATATACACTTTGCTCATAACCATTCCATTTTACCAAATACTTTCTATTGTCAAATGTCAAAATCATTCATCCTCACTGTCCACTTTCTTATTAAACATGTTTTTCACTGCTAGGAACATTAAGTATCCAGATACCTTCACTTTAAAGGAGTGAGACATTATGTGAAAAACTGAAGATATAGATCCTTAATATAGTCTATTATACACAAATGATGAAGTACATACTGTAGTAGGTTAAATATAGTGGCTGCCATGTGTAAAACTATTTATTCTATTTAAATTGAAAATACAGTCCATTTACATCATATGTACAAGGGCACAATGTACTACTAGGGCACATCCATCAAATCAGCATGTTGGAAACACTTAGGGGTAATACTGACTATTAAAGGAACATCATAAACACGCAAAAGAATTATTTTATCACTTGTACATATTGCAAACGCAAATCAAAGAATAAGAAAAGTGTCACTAGCTTCACAAAGTGATGGAAAGTATCGGTGGCACCACTATATCAGTTCAGCGGGATTATAATGGACTAACGAAGTAATGAGTTAACCCATGTCATATGTACATTTAAGTATTCAGCAAATTCCTAAGAATGCCTTTTTTTTTTTATCAAAACGATCATTTCTTGACAACATCAACAGTCTTGTTCCATTGCCCAATATAAAACAAATACTGATTTTTCGCAAAACATTTAACTTGTAATTGGCATATCAATATGTTATCATTATATTAGCATTCAAAGACAGGTGACAACGACAAAGTTGCCATGCAGGCAAACTTAGATATCCTCCCCGAGGATACCACATGACATCATGTCGCCAGGCAGGGGGAGTGGATTCATGTTTGTGTATAGACCTGGTGGTGTTACGTCTTGGTTATCACATCTCCATGATGACGTCCAAATGGAAGACCGCACCGTGTGGTACAGCCCACCGAATGTTATCAGCTTTTGGCTTTTCTCCTGCTTGGAAGAAAGCAAGGACAAGTAACTAGCCCTAAGAACAATAGTAACGCAATAAAAATCGAAATGATTTATCACTAAACAATAATGGATTTTAAAAGCCTACAATGACTACGATCTGTCTTTTGCATGTCACTCTTAATCGAATATTCTGGTCAATAAAAAAAGAATTAAACCTACTTTAACAAGAAACAAGAAATACAGAATCAAGCGGAGAGAGAAAGATCAATGATAACAGAAAATTCTACCTCTAAAACTCAGTAGTGTTCAAAAGTGTCTTCTTGACATATCTGTGCATTTAAATTGTATAATAGTAAACAAATTTTTTTATATTTATTTTAAGTAAAAATGCACACAAAGCAACCTGTTTCAACTTTCAATGTAAATCCACCAATATAACTATGCCTACATTCCATGACCTGAAGGCTGTTCAAATGACATGGGAAAACTGATGACAAATATAATAACCAGATTAATTAAACAAGAGTCAAGAATGCCACTAAATTTCCTATGAACAGAAATAACTGGAGAACTATAACACTACAGTATTGTACTTCCAATGGAAGCTTCACCCTATTCAGCCTCATCAATTTGACTGTAAGATCTCCTGACTGACACCTTAATTTTAACCTTTCAACATATAAGAAAGCTGAGGAATAATGTGATGGGACAGTGCTTCAGGTAAATGTTGCATCAACTTAATTTTCACTAGGTATTTACCATGGCATACAACTTGATTCAACTTGAAATTTATTATTGTTCTACCAGTCTATCATAGGTACATTTCTTAACTTGATTTTATCAAACATTTTAGACTGCTGGTATGCAAGTTACAAAACATTTGCTTAACAGAGCCATACAGCAGCTCTGAGAAGTTTCAAGTACTGTAGATATTTTATCCACTGTTTCATTTCATATGACACTGTATGTGTTGTGTAATTATCCTAAATGGAATAATGTTTGTAGCATTGCATTTCAAAATCTACCAGAGCAACACAAGACTGCCTCGTATTATTTATTGCATACACGACTCGAGCAAGCATATGCGATCAGGTATTGATTTACTAAGAAAAGTTTATGACCCAGTAGCCTTCTCATGACAGAAACATTTGTGCAGGTGGTTCTGTCAAAAAACTATTAGTGAATGAGTTAATGTACATTTGTTTCCTTGCTAGTCACATCTGACTATATTGCCATACAGCTAACAGAAAAAAAAACATTAAATCTGCATTATTCAGCAATATTCAATCTTAGTACTGTACTTTCATGAAACTTTAGCTTGCCTTAATACTTTCACTGTTGAGACCCCTGCTCACAAACTTGCTCTCAGTGTTTAAGAATTTTAATTTTTTTTTATGAAATGATGGAGAATCTTTTCCTGATGGTAATGACACCAAAAGTAGGAAATTTGATGGAAAACTTATGGAATTACGCTCTAGCGAAGTTATCCGTCTCGGTGATATTTATGCACTGGCGATTTAGCCCACTTTGAGCCCTATTTTCGGCCAATTACATTGTTGCAGTTGATCAAACTCATAGCTATTTAGCTAGAACTCCTATTTCAACTACCCAATAGTGATCACAAATTGGTAATTTGGCCAATTTCATACACAATTCAAATAAGGCCAATTTCAAAATAGGGTCCAGAATTAACAATACAAACATTCCTAGCACTAAAATAACATTTTCTCTGTTCATTAGTCATGTCTCCAGGCCCCTCTTATATTACACTTGCTTTCCATTTTGAATTTTTATTCACAAAAAATAGAAGATTTACTGTTATGCAGACTACTGTATTATTGTAAAAATGGTATAAATAATATCTGCGCATTTGTGAAAGCATATTAGACCCACCAGTTTACATGTATTGGACGCGTGACGTGATTTCTTTACTTTTGAACATCGGCAAAAATTTAATATTTCTGCTATTTTGAGCTCAATTTCAAGGTACTTTTAGACTGTAAACCATTCAAAATCATCTCTATTTCTGCAATATATATTCCATTCTATCAAATGAGACCAAGAAAACGAGAATACAACCATAAATACCATACAAAAATACACCGCAAAGTCAGTGTTTTAAACCAAAAACACGGTCGGAGTTTTTTTTTCTCATTATGCACTGCACGCTGCAGGATTTTTTATACTGCACACATTGGCCACTCAGACCCATTCTCTCATATGTGGGCCTACCAACTTTCTCCTGCAAGATTTGAAGCCGCTAGAATTTTGGCGTAATATTATGGGACGAACACTGGCTTGCAAGCCGTAATATTACGGGACTGACAGTGAAAGGGTTAAATTGGTATCTCTTCCTGGTAATCAAAGTGCTACCTAGCTCACAAAGATTACAAGACTCTGAAGCACTGACATCACATCTCAATGATGGTTAGTGATATCTTTTCCGAGCAATTCATCATATTCGCTTTCTGAACACCAAAAAACAGACAGCCAACAAAATAAAAAATAAAGGATAAAGATGAGTAGGTCAGAGAGTCTACTCTTTCATTAAATGCCTTAAATATCAAGATAAGCATGTCACTTCTTTGGTTTTACTGAATTATGGATTATTCTCGCAGCAGGATATTAACAGTGTAGTGCTAAAGCAAAATCAGAATTATCTTAGAGGTGCCAGAATCCTGAGTATTTGAAGCAGAAAAGTAATCCAGTATAGATGTGGAGTTGTAAAGGAGTACCATAGGCCTCCTAGCCAACAATGTGTGTAGAAACACCGAGGACAGCATCAGAAAAAAATACATGTGGGAAAGAGAAAAAAGAGAAAAACTCAATCAAGGGATAAAATTATTTAAAAAATAGGAATTGGGCAATAATGAGCTTGAGGAAATGTAGTAGACCAACATGAGCAAGAAATTTATTAGGATAATTAGGCATTTTTTTTTTTTACACATTCCTTCATGTAATTAAATATTAAAATATGAAGGATATCTGTTACTTGATTGAAATGTAGTGCTTAAATTAAAGAGCTCCCAAAATACTACTACTTTCATTCAGTCATTAGGGAAAAAATCTGAGAAATTATCTGTCATTATACAATACTGTATCTGATGTGTATATTTCACTCTGAAAACTTCATGGTCTTGAGGGAATAACTGTATATACACTGTTCCTTGGATATTTCAAGTGCCTTTACATGCTTAAAGCCAAGTAAAGGAGCACCTGACATATTTTGCAAAATAATTCTACATGCTGGTTAACTATCATAAAAGTAAAGCAAATGACACTAGAATATATACAGTACTGAGAAACAAGAATGTGAGGAGACAGAGCTGCCATTAAGCCCACATACAAGTAGGAAAGAAGGGAAGAAGCACAAAAGAGCAAAACAGATACTAGTAAGAGTAAACAAGAAAGAAGGGAAGAAGCACAAAAGAGCAAAACAGGTACTAGTAAGAGTAAACAAGGACAAAATATGAAATGCCTTTATTAAAAGGCTATATGGGAAAGTGAAATGGACTATCAACTGGTGCTGAAGTCTTAGCGCTGGTAAAGAAACCATCAATGGGGATAGGGTGAACCCTTTCACTTTCCCCATGGTAATTTTTCCATGGTTACTGAGACCATCCAGTTTTATTTCATTCAAGGTAGTGTTTCCATGGTTATTGATGCCATCCAATGTTATTACTTCATCCATGGTTACCAAGGCCATCCAGTCTCATTACTTTTTGTATTGTAGTGTTTCCATGGTTACTGAGCCGATAGTCTTATCATTTTCCCTATGGTAGTGTTTCCATGGTTACCAAGGTACTCCAGTCTTGAAAACTAGAATTGTACCACAACTGTTGAACTAAGGGGATATCTAGGAAATATCATTTGATTTATTCAAGAAATAGTGTCTTCTAGCAGCACAAGGGAATAAATAACATGGCCAACAACAGCTACCTTCCCAGGAAAGAATACAAAAATATGAAGTTAAAACTTTAGTGCGAGGATTCTGATTCCAAAGTAAAGAAAATAATATTTAAGCTGAAAATCATACCATTCTATCAAGCAATGTCTCACTCCTTGGTTTAGGCATAAAGCAAAAGGAAAAAGTGAATGTTCATTTCACTATCTATATTTGACGTGAACCACACAACAGCTTCCACATGCCAAAGTCTTAGCACACTTCCACATACTGTATATCCCTTTCCTGTGACGTCCTACTCACTCGTATAGTATTTACCCATCATCTCTCTAAAGTATTACTACAATGCTAGTTCACTTTCTTCCTAATATCTGTCCTGACTTTTTTTTTCCTATTATGTAGCTTCATCTATACTACTTTGTACTTCCCACCTCAACAAGTAATCAAATCCACACTCAGGCAGACACACAAAGTAATTTTAGTTCCTTTAATAATCAGGATTACTTCTTAAAATTTTCACACAAGAAAACCATCAAAACTTAGTTTGCCCTACACCATCTTTCCTTCATGATAGCCTTACACCTTTTCCCCACTTCACCATTAATATCATACTCTCTGCCCATACCATTACGATGTCTTGGTAGTCCTATACCACCTCCTCACTGGTGAGATCACTGAATTTACAATTAAAACATCCCAGATTTTGTTCTTGAGCTGGAGAAACATATTGGCAAACTGCTCCCCTAGCAGTAAAAATAGATACCCCATGTTTTAACCAACAATTGTGGTTTGCATCCAGGCAAAAATTGCTGTACAAATATGAAAAACTCCAGACCTGCTGGAAGAATTCAAGTGTTGGGTAAAAGGTATCTGCACAATGCTGTGTATTTTATAATTCATCTGCACATGATGGTCTATACTGCCTCCCTCTATTTCCCTCTCATGACTGATCTATACTCCCTACCTCCTTTCCTCCAACATGACAGTCCAGTACTCTTGACCCTATACTGTCTCCACTGCTTTTTGCCACTGCAATGCTCCTATACCACTTCCTTGTCATCCTTCATCCGGATGCCCCTATACTGCCTCCCTTCCTTCCCATCATAATGGCCCTATAAAGTCCCCTGCCCTTACCATTATAACAGCCCTATACTGTCTCTCCCGTTTATATTATTTTTAGAAACGAAAGAAAACAAAAGAAAATCTTTTAGAAACAAAAATCTATAGAAAAGATATTATCAAGTAAGCAATTACATTTAATCAGTTCATGAAGAGTTGCACGAGTTTTTTCCTGCAAGCAAATTAACCGACTGTTAGAGAAATATTTTTTTTTGCTTTAAACTTCTGTGTACATAAATTTAATTAAAGAAAGTTCTTATTATACTGTTCCCACAGAGATCTAGTACTTACATTCAACTGAATTGACTGTTTCATACACAGACTTATTTTATTTTGGAAATGTCTACCCTGAAATTACTTGATAATAAATGCATTGTATTAATGAAATTTTTAAGTTCATAAAATAATGAATTATTTTTATCAAATTTTCTTATATTCATTTTGTCATCTGCTTGTTTTACCACTTATCACTTTCAGTATTCTTATGCCTTCTTATCTCTACCAAAATTTCTGTAACTTATACAAGCACTACTGTACTAAACTTATACAAACACTACTGCACCAATTTCATTTTTATGGAATTTCATATATGGTATATCACTTTACTTTCTGCTCTTCATTATTGTTAATACTGTTTTCTATATTCAGAGCACACTTCACTATGCACTTTTGCTACTTCCTTGTTTCCTTTGTTCAAGTGCCTAAAGCCTGACCACAGTTCTCAAACCATTTGCTGAAGAATTCCGCACTCTGATCTTGCTGCTATAAACAAAGCAATGACAATATATATTTGTGTAATAAATGATCTCATAAATGAAATCACCAGTATACACAAAGATCACAAGAATAGACCTGGAAAAGTAAACCCAGAGATGTGTGTGTGAGGGGGGGGGGGATGTATTGTGTAATTTATGTATGACATTCTGCCTAGTGGTTTTACTTGTATAACTGATATAAAAGATTTAAGTTGCCATTGTACGATAAATTTTCATTGAAAATATCTTGATTTCAAAATGTAACAAGGGCCAAAAAAAAAAAAAAAAAAAAAAATCTGCCTTAATGAAATCCTTGTAACTTATGATCAGTATGTGTTTGCTGATCATAGCTTCTCACTTTATTATTACAATACACAATATTTTTATCCTGTAATTATTCTAGCATCTTTACAGAATAGTTTATTCTTGCCATAACTGTGACTTATAAAACCAAGTACTGTACCAAAATTATAAATAAATATTTTTAACTCAAACTGGCATATTTAATAAATAACATTTATTTGGTGAGCCACATTGTCCATCTGAACTGTCCCATTCATTATTTCTTCCCTTCAAAGATTTCCAATACTACAAAACATACAATGTACAAGTCTTTAACACATTAAAATTCTTTCAGGATATTTAATCTTCTTTCCCCTTCCTTAATAGAAAACTTTCACTCCACAAGCATACTTAGTGATCATCCTCATGTCAGTTCTCAAACAAAAAGTTACCTCATTACTAATTCATCATTTATCATAGTTAATGTTTGTAGCACAATTACAAAGCTTCTCTAAAGATCTTCATTCCTTGCTTGTCTACCCAATACTGTTCAATGATCACCTGATCCTCACTACTTCTACTCTAGAAGTTTAGGAGAAAAGAAAGCAAGTTTCAGAATATATTATTTTTAAGAAACTTATAAAAGAAAAAAAAAATGTTAAAAGGCAAAGTTAATGTAGGGTTTGAATAAGGAAAGTTTTTGTAGTTTAGTGATCTAAACTTTGAAATTTCTTAAGACTCACCCGCCACGTGATCTGGAGCGAGAACGAGAGCGAGATCGATGCTTCTTTTTCTTACTAGAGCGCCTTGATCTATAGGAATCTTCACTGCTGACAGATCGCTGTGGGAAAAATTTTTGTTTACATTCCTTAACACAAACTACCTAAGTATTCACTCAATAAAACTACTTAGTAGTTTGTTCCATTCTCACTCATTTTTGTTCTTTACTGTATTTCTTATCAGTCACAGAGCTATTGTAGAATTATAACTGTGGTACGCATTTCATTGTAGAAATCACAGGAATGTGTAATTACTATAATGTGCAGTGTAAGGTATGATATACAGTGCTTCAGTGAAACATAGGGTAAGCTATCAGTGTACAGAGGATCTGATATTTGAACTATTTAGATACAGATCATTTCTTCTTCTTCTTTCAACAAAACAGCCGTATCCCACCGAAGCAGGGTGGCCCAAAAAAGAAAAAGAAAAGTTTCTCTTTTTGACTTTAGTAATGTATACAGGAGAAGGAATTACTAGCCCCTTGCTCCTGGCATTTCAGTTGCTTCTTATGACACGCATGGCTTATGGAGGAAGAATTCATATAGGTCATTTATTTAATTTAAATGGACTCTTTCGTAATCCATTTTGTGGAAATTGGTATCCATTTAGATTATTGCCTAGTGTCATTTGAGGTTGGAAAACAATATAGTATTTCCTCTTTCAGCCATTGTGATATATGCTATTTTTTATATTTGAAAATAGTATGGGACAGCAGAATTAGTGAAAATCACCATTTTCTTATAAATTTCAACTTTTAAAGAATGGGGGATTTGCATTTGTTTTAAAGTATCCATTGTGATCATCAGTAAACATTGTCTGCAATTTTTTTTTGCATCATAAATCACTATTTTTACTCTTATTATGGATTTAGCTCTAAGTACAATATCCATTTTGAAGTATTCAATTCAGAATAGCAAAGTTTTCACTTACTAAGGTTCAAGATAAAGGGATTCAACTGCACACACACAATTATTATTATTTTTCTAAATAATACTCTACTTATCAATGAATACTCATTTCTAGTAATGATACATATCCAAAACACAATTTCTGCATATTATTATGGGCATAATGCTACTACAGAATTAACCAAAAATTTCCCATCCTCACATCCATTCATACAAATTTCCTAAATAAAATTATCATCATCAATGTACTATAATCTAAAACAAAAATTTCCAAGCAAAGTATCTACACTAATTATTTACCGAACGACTTCGGCCCTTCTTTTTCTTGCTTTTCTTTTTACGTGACTTGCGTCGATCATCGTCAGTATCATCAGAATAGCTTCTGGAGCGGGAGCGGGAACGTCGCGACCTGCGCTTGTGATGACCATCATCACTGTCAGACTGTAGGTAGTGATTATATCAACTTAATGAACTCTAAATTTAATGAGATAAAAAAGTATTACTTTACCAATATATGTATTACCTGCAGCTTTCCCACAAGGAATAGGTGGATGTTGACTTCTAATTCCATTTACTATGGAATATTTGTTTTCAACTTATGCAAAATTGCATCACTAAATATAGTGCCTAACCTTACACATTAATAAAGCTCTTTATTATAAAAATGAGGAATACAAACAAACCTGTGACTGGTTTTGAGGGGTTTTCTACCTTCACAACCCATGGTAAGAATATTACATAACTAACTCGATAAAAAAAATTAACAAAAACAGTTCCATATTATATTAAGTGTCATTCAAAAACCCCACAACAGACAAAAATAATTTAAACAGTGACAAGACTGGATGTGAAAAAATAATTAATACACACAGAGACACATAATAAATGATTATATCATTACCGTATATGAGTGAGAACGTGATCGAGACTTTTTCCTATCTTTCTTCTTGCTTTTCTTTTTGTTGCGAGAGTGGTGGTGGCCACATGCCTCTTCCAGGTGCTGCTGATATTCCTAAGCCAAACAATAAAAAAGGAGATAAAATAATCTGTAAGCAAGGCAGATAAGGAGGTAAGGCATGATGTGGAATTCGTTGAAGCTCTAATTAGAAGTAGTACTAGGGTTAGCAAATCTGGCATGCTGTGGATCAAACGTATTAAACTCCAGGTAAACTATTCAGCTTTAATCCTTAAACTATGGCAGACATGGCAAAAATAAGTGCTGGTGGCATGGCAGAATTTTGAAAAATTTAAAATTCTTTTTTCTTACCATTTTAAAGTGTTTATTTTTCTGGGTAGAATAAGACCAAAAAAAATTAAATAAAAAATTACCGATTTATGAAATGTTGAATATGAAAGAAAATGACCCCGTGACAGCAACATCGTCATGATTCCAGCAATTAATAGTTTTAGTTTTTAATTTTTTTAGGTAATAATGTATATTGTTTCAATTATAATTTTAGGTAATCATGTATATTTTAGGTAATTATGTATATTTTAGGTAATTACAGTGGACCCTCGGTTTTCGTTGATAATTCTTTCCAGAATGCTGTTTGAGTGCCGTTACCGAACGAATTTGTTCCCATAAGGACGAATGTAAATTAGATTAGTCGTTTCAGACCCCCAAAAATACACTTACAAAAGCACTTACAAAAATACACTTACATAATTGATTGAGTTGGGAGCTGTACGAAAACCGAGGATACACTGTAGTATGTATATTTTTCAATTATTTTGTTTTCAATGTCTAAGACTATGTGCAACATTTTATAATAATGTTTTTCAAGTGGTTTTAGTGCTACAAATGGGGAGAACACATTATATTATATCCACAATTTCATTTTTTACTATTTCTTTCAAAAACTGTGTTGTTTTATTTCTAATGATTGTTACTGTGGTTCAACATTGAACATGGAACTATTATAATATTACAACGTTTCAAGGTGGCATATTCCTTGAAACATGGAGATGGGCACAATACCATATTACACAACTCCCAGTAATAATGTGTATCTTTATGGTTAGGGCAACTGATGGTGTCAAAGCTGCTGATGGTGACACATGTAGTGTTGGCAGGGTAGCTGGTGTCAAGGGTGGTAGTGGTGCCATATGTGGTGTTGACAGAGCAGCTGGTGGTACCACACATTGGCAGGGAAAATGATGTCTTGCTGTTGCTGCTGCCACTTGAGGTGCTGGCAAAGCAGCTGTGCTGCTGGTGGTGCCACATGTAGTGTTGGCAGAGCAGCTGCTGAGGGTCGCTTGTGAAGTTGTCACATGTGATGCTGGCACAGTAACTGGTAGTATTAGGGATGCTGGTGGTGTTACAACTGCTGTTGGTGGGACATCAGGTGGAGCTTCATGTGATGTTGGCAGGGCAAATGGTGTTGTTTAGGGTGCTGCTGGTGCCACAATTTGTGTTGGCAGGGCAGCTGGTGTCATGTGGTGTTGGCAAGACAAATGATGGTATTAGGAGTACTGGTGATGCCACATGTAGGGCAGGGCAGCTGGTGTTACATGTGGTGTTAGCACAGGAACTAGTGGTGTAACATGTGTTGGTAGGGTACCAAGTGGCTTTCAGGAGTGCTGGTTATATGTGGCCAGAGGTGTAACATGTGGTATTGGCAGGGTGATGTCAGGGATGTTGGTGTTGTCAGGTTTAGTGAGGGGTGAACTGTGTGTCATGTTTACATCTCATATTAGAATTATGTTCTTCACTGTCACATGAATCAGGACTTTCCAGCCAGTCACTGCAAGAACACCTGACTGAGGCAATTTTACCCTTCATTCCCTCTGCTGATTCTGCAGCTAGCAATTTTTTTCTTTGGCCTGAGGAGGTGCCTGACAGGAAAAATCTGGTGTATGGTATTCGTCACACATAAATGCGAAACACTCAGGCGGACGTATGGCATACATCATACACAGTTTAAGGGTTAAATTAATACAAATGCAATATATACAAATCAATACAAGCTAAACTATTAGAGCAACAGATATCCCATGAAGAAGTATTTAACTCAATAAGCATAACTATTAAGAAAATATTCAAGACTAATATGATTATTTTCTCAAAGAAAAATGACTTGACCATATTTAAAACTAAGACCTTTGTTCTTTGATCTTATTTATATTTGGAGCATTTAAATGGCAAACTCAATTTTCATTATTTCTCTAAGTGCATACTAAGAAAATTTGCCAGCAAAATCATGAAACCAAACAATTTTAAAACCTACCTTGAAAATTCTGATGCGTTCTGCCTCAATAGTAATAGCAGTGAATGCTGAGAGATGTTGTGCCCGAGGACGCACATCTTCCCAGGTGGAGCCAGAGTCGACACCAATGGATTTAAATGTTGCTCGCAGCCCTGCCTCTAGACGACGCATCTTACGAGCTTCCTCCTTTTGCCTTTCCTTTTCCCTTGCTTCTGCCTAAAATATAATGATCTTTTAAAATAGCCACTCAGCAATTTTAAGTTATCAAATATGATTCTGGAAATAATACTAAATTTGCTACTATTTTACCTGTATCACTTAACTTTTTCTTTATAGAAAATGATACAGAAAAGAAAAAATGAGACAGCATAGCATTCTACCAAGGATTAATAGAGGCAAAACCTCTAAGTTACACTACAGATCATTAAGAATGAATAAACAATTCACGTGTTCCTGAGAGCAAAGGCCACATAAATTGTGTTATTGGAGAGAGATATGTAAGATTGTGGTGGAAGGTTACTCTTGTACAGGTACAACACTGATTTTCCAGAAATGGATGGTCCAGCACTTCTTTTAGTCCAGGAAATATTACAAGTCTAGTTTTATGCCACACTAGTTTACTGGGTGGCAACAGATAGCGCTGTGTGTAATGTGCACTCACTTACATCGTTTATGCAGCAGCCTTTGGTGGTGATCCTTTGATTTTGTGCAATTCTTAGTGTATTTTTGCTAACAATTAACCCTAGCTATGGCTAAGATTAATAGCTATACAAGTAACTCATCAACAGCTATGGTAATTGATTAGTTAACTGAGTTATAAGGAGAATTAATCAAAGGACTAGAACAATGATCCTTTGTGACAGAACAGGAGCTAATGAATTTTTATTTGATGCATAAAAAATTACACAGGGAAAGATCAGAGTACAGTGGACCCCCGAGTTTCGTAAAAACTTCACTCCTGAAGTCTGCTCAAGTCCCATTACCGAACGAATTTACTCCCTTAAGGAAAAATGTCACGTAGGTTAGTCTATTTCAGACCCCCAAAAATACTTTTCCACAAGCACTTACAATATTATACTTACATAAATGTACGATTTCCGGGGTTTACGAAACTCGGGGGTCCACTGTACATGAAACAACTTCACTTGGATGAAATATGTATTTAAAAAGATAACTAAGAAGAATGTGTCATCTGAAAATGCTGTGGCTTCAACCTCAAGTACCCCAGATGTCCTCCCTGTAACATCACAAATCCATGTTGAAACAGTCAATTATGAAACAGACAATAATCCCGAAAACCCTCAACTTCCAGACCGTGATTAGCTCTATATTTCCAGTAAAATTCTAAAATTTACGACTCTGGGAGTGATAGTATTACAACATTCTAAGTACAGTAATTAATAAACTTGTTTTATTTATACTAATGTTTAAGTTTCCAGCAGACTATGGTGGGTCAGAGGTGTATTCTTGAATTATGTGACCTTTGTT
The DNA here is from genome assembly GCA_009830355.1 of Cherax destructor. Classification (NCBI taxonomy): domain Eukaryota; kingdom Metazoa; phylum Arthropoda; class Malacostraca; order Decapoda; family Parastacidae; genus Cherax; species Cherax destructor. The sequence continues at coordinate 178,578 of WNWK01001818.1, forward strand.
TGTATGGCAAAACTGATATTCTGGCAGGACCTAGGAACCAATGTGCCAGAAAATTGGTGTTGTACTTGCATTATGTTCATGGGTAGTGCTAAGCTCATAAGTCATACAGTGATACACAAAGAAGGGAAAAGAGGTGCTGTTGTTGAGGAAAAATCATCGACTGAAAGGATGGAAGTCATAATTAGTTAGGTAAAGAAAGTGAGTAAAGTGAAAGACTAATTCATCAAGATTAAATGTAGGGTCAGTGAACTGACAAAATAATTAGCTTTAGTGGAATGATATGTACATCTTCTTTCTTTCAACACGTCAGCCATTTCCCACCAAAGCGGGGTGGCCCAAAAGGAAAAATAAAAGTTTCTCCTTTTACATTTAGTAATATATACAGGAGAAGGGGTTACTAGGCCCTTGCTCCCAGCATTTTAGTCGCCTCTTACGACACCCATGGCTTACGGAAGAAGAATGTTCCACTTCCCCATGGAGATAAGAGGAAATAAGAACAAGAACTAGTAAGAAAATAGAAGAAAACCCAGAGGGGTGTGTGTATATATGCTTGTACATGAATGTGTAGTGTGACCTAAGTGTAAGTAGAAGTAACAAGACATACCTGAAATCTTGCATGTTTATGAGACAGAAAAAAAGACACCAGCAATCCTACCATCATGTAAAACAATTACAGGCTTTTGTTTTACACTCACTTGGCAGGACGGTAGTACCTCCCTGGGTGGTTGCTGTCTACCAACCTACTACCTAGAATGATATGTACATCTTTCTTCTTTCAACACGTCGGCCGTTTCCCACCGAGGCAGGGTGGCCCAAAAGGAAAAACAAAAGTTTCTTCTTTTACATTTAGTAATATATACAGGAGAAGGGGTTACTAGCCCCTTGCTCCTGGCATTTTAGTCGCCTCTTACGACACGCATGGTTTACGGAGGAAGAATTCTGTTCCACTTCCCCATGGAGATAAGAGGAAATAAGAACAAGAACTAGTAAGAAAATAGATGAAAACCCAGAGGGGTGTGTATATATATGCTTGTACATGAATGTGTAGTGTGATCTAAGTGTAATTAAAAGTAGCAAGATGTACCTGAAACCTTGCATGTTTATGAGACAGAAAAAAGACACCAGCAATCCTACCATCATGTAAAACAATTACAGGCTTTCGTTTCACACTCACTTGGCAGGACGGTAGTACCTCCCTGGGCGGTTGCTGTCTACGAACCTACTACCTAGAATGATATGTACATTTTTTTTTTTCCAACAAGTCGGCCGTCTCCCACCAAGGCAGGGTGACCCAAAAAAAAAAAGAAAATCCCCAAAAAGAAATACTTTCATCATCATTCAACACTTTCACCTCACTCATACATAATCACTGTCTTTGCAGAGGCGCTCAGATATGACAGCTGAGAATAGTCCCTCCCAGCTGTCACTATCCCAGACCCCTCCTCCTTTAAAGTGCAGGCATTCTACTTCCCATTTCCAGGACTCAAGTCCAACTAAATCAATTAACTGGTTTCCCTGAATCCCTTCACAAAATGTTACCCTGCTCACACTCCAACAGCTCGTCAGGTCCCAAAAACCATTGGTCTCCATTCACTCCTATCTAACACACTCACACATGCTTGCTGGAAGTCCAAGCCCCTCACCCACAAAACCTCCTTTACCCCCTCCCTCCAACCTTTTCTAGGACGACCCCTACCCCATCTTCCTTCCCCTACAGATTTATACGCTCTCCAAGTCATTCTACTTTGATCCATTCTCTCTAAATGACCAAACCATCTCAACAACCCTTCTTCATCCCTCTGACAAATACTTTTAGTAACTCCACACCTTCTCCTAATTTCCACACTCCGAATTTTCTGCATAATATTTACACCACACATTGCCCTTAGACAGGACATCTCCACTGCCTCCAGCCTCCTCCTTGCTGCAGCATTTGTAACCCATGCTTCACACCCATATAAGAGTGTTGGTACCACTATACTTTCGTACATTCCCTTCTTTGCCTCCATGGATAATGTTTTTTGTCTCCACAGATACCTCAACGCACCACTCACCTTTTTTCCTTCATCAATTCTATGGTTAACCTCATCCTTCATAAACCCATCCGCTGACACGTCAACTCCCAAATATCTGAAAACATTTACTTCTTCCATAATCCCTCTCTCCAATGGGATATCCAATTTTTCTTTATTTAAATCGTTTGATACCCTCATCACCTTACTCTTATCTATGTTCACTTTCAACTTTCTACCTTTACACACTCTCCCAAACTCGTCCACTAACCTTTGCAACTTTTCTTTAGAATCTCCCATAAGCACAGTATCCTCAGCAAAAAGTAACTGTCAACTCCCATTTTGCATTTAATTCCCCATAATTTAATCCCACCCCTCTCCCCAACACCCTAGCATTCACTTCTTTTACAACCCCATATATTTTTTTATTTTATTAACACATCGGCCGATTCCCACCAAGGCAGGGTGGCCCGAAAAAGAAAAACTTTCATCATCATTCACTCCATCACTGTCTTGCCAGAAGGGTGCTTTACACTACAGTTATAAAACTGCAACATTAACACCCCTCCTTCAGAGTGCCGGCACTGTACTTCCCATCTCCAGAACTCAAGTCCGGCCTGCCGGTTTCCCTGAATCCCTTCATAAATGTTACTTTGCTCACACTCCAACAGCACGTCAAGTATTAAAAACCATATGCCTCCATTCACTCCTATCAAATACGCTCACACATGATTTCTGGAAGTCCAAGCCCCTCGCACACAAAACTTCCTTTACCCCTCCCTCCAACCTTTCCTAGGCCGACCCCTACCCCCTTCCCTCCACTACAGATTTATACACTCTCGAAGTCACTCTGTCTCGTTCCATTCTCTCTACATGTCCAAACCACCTCAACAACCCCTCCTCAGCTCTCTGGACAATCGTTTTGGTAATCCCGCACCTCCTCCTAATTTCCAAACTCCGAATTCTCTGCATTATATTCACACCACACATTGACCTCAGACATGACATCTCCACTGCCTCCAGCCTTCTCCTCGTTGCAACATTCATCACCCATGCTTCACACCCATATAAGAGCGTTGGTATAACTATACTCTCATACATTCCCCTCTTTACTTCCATGGACAAGGTTCTTTGTCTCCACAGACTCCGAAGTGCTCCACTCACCCTTTTCCCCTCATCAATTCTATGATTCACCTCATCCTTCATAGACCCATCCCCGACATGTCCACTCCCAAATATCTGAATACATTCACCTCCTCCATACTCTCTCCCTCCAATCTGATATCCAATCTTTCGTCACCTATTCTTTTTGTTATCCTCATCACCTTACTCTTTCCTATATTCACTTTCAATTTTCTTCTTTTACACACCCTACCAAATTCATCCACCAACCTCTGCATCTTCTCTTCAGAATCTCCCAAAAGCACAGTGTCATCAGCAAAAAGCAACTGTGACAACTCCCACTTTGTATTTGCTTCTTTATCTTTTAGCCCAACACCTCTTGCCAAGACCCTCGCATTCACTTCTCTTACAACCCCATCTATAAATATATTGAACAACCACGGTGACATCACACATCCTTGTCTAAGGCCCACTTTTACTGGGAAATAGTCCCCTTCCCTCCTACACACTCTAACCTGAGCCTCACTATCCTCATAAAAACTCATCTATAAATATATTAAACAACCATGGTGACATTACACATCCCTGTCTAAGACCTACTTTTACTGGAAAGTAATCTCCCTCTCTCCCACACACCCTAACCTGAGACTCACTATCCTCATAAAAACTCTTTACAGCCTTCAGTAACTTACAACCTATTCCATACACTTGCAACATCTGCCACATTGCTCCCCTATCTACTCTATCATATGCCTTTTCCAAATCCATAAATGCAATGAAAACTTCTCTACCTTTATCTAAATACTGTTCACATGTATGCTTCACTGTAAACACTTGATCTACACATCCCCTACCCACTCTAAAGCCTCCTTGCTCATCTGCAATCCTACTCTCTGTCTTACCTCTAATTCTTTCAATAATAACCCTGCCATACACTTTACCTGGTATACTCAGTAAACTTATTCCCCTATAATTCTTACACTCTCTTTTATCCCCCTTCCCTTTATATAAAGGAACTATACATGCTCTCTGCCAATCCCTAGGTACCTTCCCCTTTTTCATACATTTATTAAACAAAAATACAAACCACTCCAGCACTATATCCCCCCCTGCTTTTAACATTTCTGTCATGATCCCATCAGTTCCAGCTGCTTTACCCCCTTTCATTCTACGTAATGCCTCACGCACCTCCCCACACTCACATCCTGCTCTTCTTCACTCCTAAACGATGTTGTACCTCCTGGCCAGTACATGAAATTACCGCCTCCCTTTTTTCATCGACATTTAAAAGTGCCTCAAAATATTCCCGCCATCTAACCAATACCTCCAGCTCCCCATCTACTAACTCCCCTACTCTGTTTTTAACTGACAAATCCATTCATTCCCTAGGCTTTCTTACCTTGTTTATCTCACTCCAAAAATTTTTCTTGTTTTCAGCAAAATTTCTTGACAGAGCCTCTCCCATTCTTTCATCCGCTCTTCTTTTGCACTCTCTCACCACTCTCTTCACCTTTCTTTTACTCTCCATATACTCTGCTCTTCTATTAACACTTCTGTTTTGTAAAAACCTCTCATAAGCTACCTTTTTCTCTTTTATCACACCCTTTACTTCTTCATTCCACCACTCACTCCTCTTTCCTCCTGCACCCACCCTCCTATAGCCACAAACTTCTGCCCCACATTCTAATACTGCATTTTTAAAACTATCCCAACTCTCTTCAACCCCCCCACTACTCATACTTGCACTTTCCCACCTTTCTGCCAATAGTTGCTTATATCTCACCCTAACTTCCTCCTCCCTTAGTTTATACACTTTTACCTCTCTCTTACTTGCTGTTGCCATTTTCTTTTTGTCCCATCTACCTTTTACTCTAACTGTAGCTACAACTAAATAATGATCCGATATATCTGTTGCCCCTCTATAAACATGTATATCCTGAAGCCTACCCATCAACCTTTTATCCACCAATACATAATCCAACAAACTACTTTCCTTACGTGCTATATCATACCTTGTATATTTATTTATCCTCTTTTTCATAAAATATGTATTACTTATTACCAAACCTCTTTCTACACATAGCTCAATTAATGGTTTCCCATTTACATTTACCCCTCGCACCCCAAATTTACCTACTACTCCCTCCACAACATTTTTACCCACTTTAGCATTAAGATCCCCAACCACAATTACTCTCTCACTTGGTTCAAAACTCCCCACACCCTGCAAGTAGTAGTAGTTTCAATATTCAATCTGGGACTGGGAGCCATGTCCAAAATGTCAACAATTTCAGAATTGAAAGGGAAAATGCAAAGCCAAAAATATTTGTAGTATACTGAAAATGGTACTTGATGCATACAGAAAGAGTTGGTAACATGTTCTATCATGTCATACAGTATGATACATTTAAATGTAAACTAAACTGTGTCAAATAAAATTGGAAAATATACAAATATTGTCATATACTATTCAAGATTATTTTTAATGAAATGCACTCTCACGAGCCTTACTACTCCTTTAATGTGTCGGAAATCAGAACAAAAAATGCTACAAGTTCCCAATGCCTCCTCAAGGTGACCATGTAGGATAACGTAATTTGTATAAGCACATTAGCATTTACACACCTTCTCAATAAGAGCATTGTAGGTCAACTTGACATTACCAGCATCCAATGTGGCTGAGCGAGGGTCATCACATACCACCGTGGCAAATTCCTTGAAGCTCGTTTTGACCTGCAGTAATTATATATGTAATAGTAATATCTAATGTAAATAACATACTGTTACAGAAAAGTTTAAAGGATTAAAAATTCAAGCATTCATGTGCAAAGATATTTTGCATTAATTTACACTTAGCAATTTTTTTTTGACTGCTAATACATGTGAATTAATTTTTTTTTTATATGTATGAAAGGGATACATGACAAAAAAATAATGAGTTCACCCACAAAAAGAGTTGCAGTTAGAGCAATTTCTTCAGGACCCCAAGAAAGCTTAGCCTTCAACCCTTGGAATTCTTCTACTAAAAAAATCTTAGCTTAAAATATAAAAGACATTTAAAAAAATTTGCACCTCCAGTTTTCCTAACCCTATTTACAGTTGCAAAGCTGTACCCAACTAAGGAATATTGTATATTATGAATGTTATATCTCACCTGAACTTCAAATGACTTTTCCTTTAAGATCTCCTTGATGATTTTCTTTTCGTCATGGAAACGAGACTTGAGATCTGCCACATAAAACTTAAACAGGTCAAGAGGTGTTGACCCTGGCTGACCTAACATGGCTGTGAACCTGTAAGAACAAATAAAAGTTATGGTATGTATTGATTAGTTTTGCAACATTTTCAGGGAGGACTACTAATTTAGGATTGTTCAGGTTCAAGACTGAATAAATTCCTACTTAGCCAGGAACAGCTTTCATATTAAATATAAAAATCATTAAAGCATCCAATAATTACTGTAGCAACACACTACTAATTTCATAAATTAAAAGAAAAATATTGAATTATTATTATTATTTTTTTTTCAACACAAGACAAGCTCTAAACCTGTAGAGGTCATGCAGAATTATGCTATACTAAATAATCAACAAGAGGCTACATAAAACATGTAAATTACCTAATATCTGCTGAGATCATGGGATAGAGCTCGACCCACAAGGACATAGAGGTAAGTTTGCCCTGCTCATGCAACTCATCCAAGAGAGCTATATAGCTGTCACGACACTTCCTCTGTTGCCGCTTGATCCTCTTCTTCTGCCTCTCACGTTCTTCCTCCTCCTCTTCCTCTAGTTGTTTGATGTGCTCAGCAAATACAATCAATGCATCCTCCTTATCCATGCCTTAAAAACAATTTTATCTTTTCAGCATAATGTATATATACTGGCAAACCTCATTTAACTGAAATAGAGAAAAAGGTCTAGAAAAATATTAACACTTATCTATTGTTCAAACCAAAGGGAAGGTGATAATTTATATAAAAAAAAAAATGGTTGTACAGTGGACCCCCGGTTTACGTTATTAATTCGTTCCAGAATGCTGTTCAAGTGCCGTTACCAAACAAATTTATTCCCATAAGGAATAATGTAAATTTGATTAGTCCTTTTAGACCCCCAAAAATACACTTACAAAAGCACCTACAAAAATACACTTACATAATTGTTCGAGTTTGGAGGTAAACCTGTATATGAAAGGAGAATTGTACTCACTAAGGAGATCTGTGTCTTCAGCAAAAGTTGGGTTGTCTATGAGCATTTGCTGTGCCTCTGACCATGTAGTCTTAAAGGTAATGTTGGTCATACTGTCTAATATCTCACTCAGTACCTAAAAAACAAACAAAAAAAATTCTTATATATATTCAATAATAGTCTGATATGCTAAGCATTAACCTAGCAGTACATACTTACTGTTACCTTTAACTCTATAACAAATAAGACTATTGAACGAATGGATTTGTCAGTTAAAAACAGAGTAGGGGAATTAGTAGATGGGGAGCTGGAGGTATTGGGTAGATGGCGGGAATATTTTGAGGAACTTTTAAATGTCGATAAAGAAAGGGAGGCGGTAATTTCATGCACTGGTCAGGGAGGTATAACATCTTTTAGGAGTGAGAAAGAGCAGGATGTGAGTGTGAGGAAGGTGTGTGAGGCATTACGTAGAATGAAACGGGGTAAAGCAGCAGGAACTGATGGGATCATGACAGAAATGTTAAAAGCAGGGGGAGATATTGTGTTGGAGTGGCTGGTAGGTTGGTAGACAGCAACCACCCAGGGAGCTACTACCATCCTGCCAGGTGACTGTGAAACAGAAACCTGAAACTGTTTTACATGATGGTAGGATTGCTGGTGTCTTTTTTCTGTCTCATAAACATGCAAGATTTCAGGTACGTCTTGCTACTTCTACTTACACTTAGGTCACACTACGCAAACATGTACACGTTTATGTATACACACTCATCTGAGTTTTCTTTGATTTTATCTTAATAGTTCTTGTTCTTATTGCTTTTCCCTTTCATATCCATTAGGAAGTGGAATAAGAATCTTTCCTCCGTAAGCCATGCGTGTTGTAAATTCAACTAAAATGCCGGGAACAATGGGCTAGTAACCCCTTTTCCTGTATAGCTTACTAAAAAGAAGAAGAAGAAAACCGTCAAAGTGGGATGTTTGAATGTGCGTGGATGTTGTGCGAATGATAAGAAAGAGATGATTGTAGATGTTATGAATGAAAAGAAGCTGGATGTCCTGGCTTTAAGTGAGACAAAGCTGAAGGGGGTAGGAGAGTTTCAGTGGGGAGAAATAAATGGGATTAGATCAGAGGTTTCAAATAGAGTTAGAGCTAAAGAAGGAGTGGCAATAATGTTGAATAATCAGTTATGGCAAGTAAAGAAGGAATATAAATGTATAAATTCAAGGATTATGTGGAGTAAAATAAAGGTTGGATGTGAAAAGTGAGTTATAGTAAGTGTTTATGCACCTAGAGAAGAGAGAAGTGTAGAGGAGAGAGAGAGATTTTGGGAAATGTTGAGTGAGTGTGTGGGGAGTTTTGAACCAAGTGAGAGAGTAATTGTGGTTGGGGATCTTAATGCTAAAGTGGGTAAAAATGTTGTGGATGGAGTAGTAGGTAAATTTGGGGTGAATGTAAATGGGGAACCATTAATTGAGCTATGTGTAGAAAGAGGTTTGGTAATAAGTAATACATATTTTATGAAAAAGAGGATAAATAAATATACAAGGTATGATATAGCACGTAAGGAAAGTAGTTTGTTGGATTATGTATTGGTGGATAAAAGGTTGTTGAGTAGGCTTTAGGATGTACATGTTTATAGAGGGGCAACGGATATATCAGATCATTATTTGGTTGTAGCTACAGTTAGAGTAAAAGGTAGATGGGACAAAAAGAAAATGGCAACAGCAAGTAAGAGAGAGGTAAAAGTGTATAAACTAAGGGAGGAGGAAGTTAGGGTGAGATATAAGCAACTATTGGCAGAAAGGTGGGCTAGTGCAAGTAGGAGTAGTGGGGGGGTTGAAGAGAGTTGGGATAGTTTTAAAAATGCAGTATTAGAATGTGGGGCAGAAGTTTGTGGCTATAGGAGGGTGGGTGCAGGAGGAAAGAGGAGTGAGTGGTGGAATGAAGAAGTAAAGGGTGTGATAAAAGAGAAAAGGGTAGCTTATGAGAGGTTTTACAAAACAGAAGTGTTAATAGAAGAGCAGAGTATGTGGAGAGTAAAAGAAAGGTGAAGAGAGTGGTGAGAGAGTGCAAAAGAAGAGCGGATGAAAGAATGGGAGAGGCTCTGTCAAGAAATTTTGCTGAAAACAAGAAAAAAATTTTGGAGTGAGATAAACAAGGTAAGAAAGCCTAGGGAACGAATGGATTTGTCAGTTAAAAACAGAGTAGGGGAGTTAGTAGATGGGGAGCTGGAGGTATTGGGTAGATGGCGGGAATATTTTGAGGAACTTTTAAATGTCGATGAAAAAAGGGAGGCGGTAATTTCATGTACTGGCCAGGGAGGTACAACATCGTTTAGGAGTGAAGAAGAGCAGGATGTGAGTGTGGGGGAGGTGCGTGAGGCATTACGTAGAATGAAAGGGGGTAAAGCAGCTGGAATTGACGGAATCATGACAGAAATGTTAAAAGCAGGGGGGGATATAGTGCTGGAGTGGTTGGTATTTTTGTTTAATAAATGTATGAAAGAGGGGAAGGTACCTAGGGATTGGCAGAGAGCATGTATAGTTCCTTTATATAAAGGGAAGGGGGATAAAAGAGAGTGTAAAAATTATAGGGGAATAAGTTTACTGAGTATACCAGGTAAAGTGTATGGCAGGGTTATTATTGAAAGAATTAGAGGTAAGACAGAGAGTAGGATTGCAGATGAGCAAGGAGGCTTTAGAGTGGGTAGGGGATGTGTAGATCAAGTGTTTACAGTGAAGCATATATGTGAACAGTATTTAGATAAAGGAGAGTGGATAGGGGAGCAATGTGGCAAATGTTGCAAGTGTATGGAATAGGTAGTAAGTTACTGAAGGCTGTAAAGAGTTTTTATGAGGATAGTGAGGCTCAGGTTAGGGTGTGTAGGAGAGAGGGAGATTACTTACCGGTAAAAGTAGGTCTTAGACAGGGATGTGTAATGTCACCATGGTTGTTTAATATATTTATAGATGGGGTTGTAAAAGAAGTAAATGCTAGGGTGTTGGGTTGAGGGGTGGGATTAAATTATGGAGAATTAAATGCAAAATGGGAGTTGACACAGTTACTTTTTGCTGATGATACTGTGCTTATGGGAGATTCTAAAGAAAAGTTGCAAAGGTTAGTGGACGAGTTTGGGAGAGTGTGTAAAGGTAGAAAGTTAAAAGTGAACATAGATAAGAGTAAGGTGATGAAGGTATCAAATGATTTAGATAAAGAAAAATTGGATATCACATTGGAGAGAGGGAGTATGGAAGAAGTGAATGTTTTCAGATATTTGGGAGTTGACTTGTCAGCAGATGGGTTAATGAAGGCTGAGGTTAACCATAGAATTGATGAAGGAAAAAAGGTGAGTGGTGCGTTGAGGTATCTGTGGAGACAAAAAACGTTATCTATGGAGGCAAAAAAAGGAAATGTTTGAAAGTATAGTGGTACCAACACTCTTATATGGGTGTGAAGCTTGGGTTGTAAATGCTGCAGCGAAGAGGAGGCTGGAGGCAGTGGAGATGTCCTGTCTAAGGACAATGTGTGGTGTAAATATTATGCAGAGAATTCGGAGTGTGGAAATTAGGAGGAGGTGTGGAGTTACTAAAAGTATTAGTCAGAGGGCTGAAGAGGGGTTGTTGAGGTGGTTTGGTCATTTAGAGAGAATGGATCAAAGTAGAATGACTAGGAGAGCGTATAAATCTGTAGGGGAAGGAAGGAGGGGTAGGGGTCGTCCTCAAAAAGGTTGGAGGGAGGGGGTAAAGGAGGTTTTGTGGGCGAGGGGCTTGGACTTCCAGCAAGCGTGTGCGAGCGTGTTAGAGAGAAGTGAATGGAGACGAATGGTTTTTGGGACCTGATGAGCTGTTGGAGTGTGAGCAGGGTAATATTTAGTGAAGGGATTCAGGAAAACCGGTTATTGATTTAGCCGGACTTGAGTCCTGGAAATGGGAAGTACAATGCCTGCACTTTAAAGGAGGGGTCTGGGATAGTGAGAGTTTGGAGGGACTATTCTAAACTGTAGTATCTGAGTGCCTCTGCAAAGACAGTGATTATGTATGAGTGAGGTGAAAGTGTTGAATGATGATGAAAGTATTTTCTTTTTGGGGATTTTCTTTCTTTTTGGGTCACCCTGCTTCGGTGGGAGACGGCCAACTTGTTGAAGAAAAAAAAAAAACTATACCAGAACTAGATTTTTTTTAAGAAGCACTAAGACTATGTAATGACAATGTTAATTCAGGAACTAAGCCTTGCATTAATAAAAGATGGCTCAAAGGGTATAAGATTAGGTTTAAGGCTGCTGCTGCAGTTCATGTAATACCTTAAGGAATTCTTATTATACGTATAAAGAAAGACAAAACATTACTTTCAAATATTTATCTATCTATATTCAAAACAATCCTTCCCTCTAACCAACAATGTAAATCTGGCAGTCAAGCAATAATACCTACCTTCATGTTTCTCTTGCGCATGGCCTTGTTCTCCTCTTTTTCTTTCTTTGCCAAGTTGAACACCACATCTTCGTACACCTCACGACGCTCAGACTCAGGAACAATCTTCCACAACTGCATTTAAATAATCAACTTTATTCTCATACCAGGTACATTTTATATTTCTTGAGGATAAATGGGTTTATATATTTTGTGTTTTGTTCATAACTACTGTAATTTGTACAGAATATTATTCGAGCCCAAAGTACAATTTGGTTTTGTCACTAATAAAATATTAACCCGAAACAATGGAACCCAATTTAAATTAATAATATACAATAATCCAATCTGCCAACCGGGTTTAGCTATAAATTCTTAAAACAATACAAAAACATCATATGATCCCAAAGCATGGAAATCACATATTCTACCTTCTGCAATGGAATCCCAGACATGAAATGGAAACATAGTCGCAATGAAAAAATGGGGAAATCTAATATTTTCATGCTTCGAGTATATCTCTTTCATGTTAGTTTATCGACTCATCATCTGATGGTCAAGCTGATGGTCAGAGTATCTGCTAGATTCACGTTAGTTATAAGATCTCATATAGAGAGAGAGTAGCAATATACAATTTTAGATATGTATAGTGTTTTCCATGATCATTTTTTCAAGTGCCAACTTGCTTGAAACACTTATTTTTGTATGGTGCAAGGGATAGTCCTTGAATGTTGCAGTGAAAAGATGGTGATGACATGTTTGAGATTAATGTGCTGTTTAAATTATGCAGAGAACAAGACATGATAAAATTTGAAGACAATGTGGAGCTTATCATTATTATTATATTAAAAATTAAGTGTTAAATGGAGTGGTGGCATGAGAGGTATAATACAAAGAGCAAGGGTTGTTGAGATGGTTTGATTATTCAGAAATAATGGAGCAGGATAGGTTAACCATGAGGATGTATAAACCGAGAGTAAATGAAAGGTGCAGGGAACCTCCCAGGAAGAAATCTCTAGGAACACACCCACTGAAAATTTGCGAACTGCACTGTACATCAACCCTAATAAACCCTTGTGGAAAATAATTAGCAAAAATTACAAATACATCATAAGTACCTCAAGGTGTTGGAACATCTCATGGCAGCGGTAGTACTTGATAGAGGAACTCATGCGTTCACTGCTTAACAGGAACTGCTCCAGGTCCTCCTTGGCTTTCTTGGCTCGTAGTCGTTGCTCCTCCTATGTACCGGGTAGAGAGCAAACTTAAAATATTTTATGATTTCCTATAAATTGTTACCAGAACTCTTACAGCTACCATTGTCCTCATAAGCTGCATTTATTATGGTGTGAAGACAACACTCTATATTTTAGAACAAACTAATCTGAGGATAAACTGGGAGTAAATAAAAGCATTTCTCTGGTATACTGTATATTACACCTTTAGTGCCTAGGAGGAAAAACACTAAGTGATGAAGGTTGTTTAATAATCAACCAGTGTCTTGAGCTTTCACAAGACACTCTCTTAGCCTAAGAGGTATATCTTCAATTTTAAGCAGGCTACTTGTTTTTGTAATACAGTATAGTAGCTAAACAGCAATCAGTGGAGGTTTAAGTGTAGGAATGTATTAAAAATACAGTTTTAGAGTATGCTGAACTACATCACCCACTTAACTGTAATAGCTACTTAATATGAAGGTAAGAAAATGGTATAACACAATGGTAAAATTAAAGTACAGTCCATAAAAAACAATTTCCATCATACCTTTTCTTCCTTGGCACGATGTACTTTATAAGCATTGAAGGCTTGTTTCTTTTCATTCAACTTGTTAAATGCCTCATAACGAGCATCATTCTGGATCATTCTAACTGCCTTGTCCCAAGTTGCATCACTAGGCACACCCTGTGGATATTTACAAAGTAAACTATGTAAATGCATATGGCAATGAAATTTTGTTATACAGCATCTAATTTTGGTGCTACATATAAAAGACAGCTATTGAGTGAATGATTTAGAATTTTTTTTCCCTTTTTTTTGGGGGGGAGAGGGTCACCCCACCTTAGCGAGCGATAGTCAATGTGTTAAACATACATAATGTATTTATATTTGTATTAGCAATAATAGTTTCATAAACCTCATCAATTTTAATTTTTATTGCAATAACAATGCTGCATTTTCATTCATTCTCATCACCATTATTATCCACCCTGACTACTAGCAACCCTTACTTGCCTTCCCTCTCAGCTCCACCCTTCCTTCCAGCCATCTCCCATACAACTCTCCCTACCACTTCATTTCCCCATGACTGTAATAATAATCTATCACTGCTATAAAAATGTGAAGCAGTATCCCTGTAAATTCCAGTATAATGTACTACTATTAAAAATAAGTATAAATAAATAAATACAGTAGGCATGTGTGAGCATGTTGGGAGTGGAGACAAATAGTTTCTGGGACTTGACAAGCTGTTGGAGTGAACAGGGTAATATTTTGTGAAGGGATTCAGGAAAACTGGTTAGCCAAACCTGAGTCCTGAAAGTGGGAAGTAGTCCCTGCATTCTAAAGGAAGGGCTTGGGATATTTGCTGTTTAGAGGGACATCTAAAATGTCAAATCTGCGCACCTCTGTCAAGACAGTGATAGTGATAATGATGGCGAAAGTGTTTCTTTTTTGGGTCACCCTGTCTCGGTGGAAGACGGCAAGCATGTTAAAAAAAAAGTATGTCTGTGTGTGTGTGTGTTTTGCATGCACACACACACAAATGAACACACACATGTACACACACATGTACACACGTATGTACATACGCACATACGTACATACACACGTACACATACATACAGTGAACCCTCGGTTATCAGCCATAATCCGTTCCAGAAGCTCAGCCTAAAACCGAAATAACATTTCCCATAAGAATTAATGTAAATCCAATTAATCCGTTTCAGACATCTAAAAATATTATTAGCAAAAAAAATAAAAATTTTTAAAGATTAACTATAGTTTTACATACAGAAAACAATGAGTACATTCATTACTTACCTTAAAATATTTGTAGTCTTAATGTAGGGCGAGAGGTGAGTAGTATTTATTTGTAGGAAGTCAGTGCAGGCAGCGGTAGATGTAAGGTACAGTACACGTATGTAGCCCCCCTGGGCTACACTACACAGCCATATTATTACACTACAGCCATATTATTACACTACACAGCCATATTGTTACACTACACAGCCATATTGTTACACTACACAGCCATATTATTACACTACACAGCCATATTATTACACTACACAGCCATATTATTACACTACACAGCCATATTATTACACTACACAGCCATATTATTACACTACACAGCCATATTATTACACTACACAGCCATATTATTACACTACACAGCCATATTATTACACTACACAGCCCTATTATTACACTACACAGCCATATTATTACACTACACAGCCATATTATTACATGTCCACTGAGTTTAATCATTTCTAACAACTACCTTTAGGTGCCATCATAAACAAAGGTAAAAGTAATGAATAATTCATGCCGAGAATTTGAGAATTATAAACAAGCGCATATGAAGGGCGGTTACTGGGCAAGACGCCAGATTCACAGTTTTCTCTAACGCTGAATCAGAGAAAACGTAATGTTTACCCTTCACCCGACTCTCCACTCGATAGCATATAAACATTGCATGTTCATATGCTATATGCTGTGTAACGTGTTTCTTATATAATTTTGAAGAAAATATCATAGATGGATTAATGAAAATGTCTATATTAACCTAAAATAAGACATTTAATGTGCCCAAGAGTGATTATTATTAAACATACTGACTCACGAACACGGCATGCCTGCTACACTCCCTGCATGCCTGCTACACTCCCTGCATACCTGCTACACTCCCTGCTACACTCCCTGCATGCCTGCTACACTCCCTGTATGCCTGCTACACTCCCTGCATGCCTGCTACACTCCCTGCATGCCTGTCTGCCTTGAATTCTATTGTGTTTCTCACTTTCTTTACCAAAGGAACTTTACTAAGAACTTTCTTTGGGGCCATGCTTACTTATTTCACAGTTGCACTTAATCAATAACCACCAATAACCACTCACTCGCCCAGAGACACAGCCAGACTGGCGCGAGCGGCTGGCGGGTTGACACGTCCCATACGGCCGATAAGCAAAATAACGGCCGATAACCGGAAGCCGGAAAACCGGCCTATAACCGAGTTGGCCGATAACAGGAACAGCCAATAACTGGGGGTCCACTGTATATGTACATACATATATACATACACACACACATATGTACACACAAAATCCTAGAATCTAAGAACTCCATTGTACAACTTACCTTGTCTCTGAGAAATTCTTTGAAAGCTTCCAGTGCTTCTTTCTTGTCTTTAAACACCAGCTGTTTGGGTTCTGCTACCTCCTTCGCTACTTCTGCTACAAGTATATGATGGTACAAGTTAGATTATTACTTCTTATTTCTAGCCTTAAGAGAAGACCTTAAAACTATCTCTAAAAATATTGTACAGCAATAATGTATATATTTCATTCTTTCACATTAACCAGTAAACCCTTGACTTAACGGACTAGGAGGAAGCAGATGGCCAGTAATGTTTATTGTGGTACTATATAGAAATGAGATTCCTCTGCCCTGACTGCAACAATACAGTGGACCCCCGAGTTTCGTAAACCCCGGAAATCGTACATTTATGTAAGTATAATATTGTAAGTGCTTGTGGAAAAGTATTTTTGGGGTCTGAAATAGACTAACCTATGTGACATTTTTTCTTAAGGGGGTAAATTCGTTCGGTAATGGCACTTGAGCAGACTTCAGGAGTGAAGTTTTTACGAAACTCGGGGGTCCACTGTAATGGACAATTCTATCACAGACTTTGTCCACTTCTCCAAATCAAGTGACCCAGCATATTTTGTCCCATATTCTGATGTCAAATGAACTGATGCCCTTTAAATTAATGGTTTACTGTACACTAACATCAACATGACTTTATTTATGCATATCCACAAGACTTACCTTTGTTTTCTTAAATGTAAAGAGTTGGTGCATCAAAAGTTCTAAAACAAAGTGCCTTGACTATAACACCTAACAAAAATATGATTTTACTCAATTATTTTGACATTTTAACAGGTTTTTTTTTTTTCTGACAGTCTTCACTGCTTAAAAACATTTACTTCTAATAGCCCAACCTATTGCCACTATTTCAGTTTTACAAGCTAAGAGTTTTTATTTTACTTTGGATAATTTCAAAGCTTAAATCAAGAGCACAATCTTGACCTACATCATCTGGCACTTTTTTGACACAAAATAAAATTCTAGTGGCAGGAACTTCTTTTGCTTTCTGATGCATTTATGTACATTATGTTGTTAATAAAAAAAGTAATACATTCAAGCCTTAACAAACCCTAACTTAAAACCCACGTGCTAATAACGATAGTGTGATTTTTATTTCCCCTCTGAAATTCATGGAATTTACTTTACTCCAGGTAGTGTCACAGGTAACATGTTCCCTAAACAACCTGGTCATTATAAACACCTACAAGTTCAAATGATGAAGCACAAACGATTTAATCAATTACTAAATGATCACTACATTTTAAATTTAGTTACCACATTAATAATTCAGCTGCAAATTGCTTGCAATAACAGAAATAAGAATATATATCAGAGCAGCAATAGGGCTGACTTATATCTGAATGCAAGTACAGAACATAAACCTGGCACGAGAGATGTATATAGCCAAAAATTATTAAAACCATAGAGAATATAATATGTAAGAATATTTGCTGAAAATGTGGAAATTAGGAGAAGGTGTGGAGTTACTAAAAGTATTTGATAGAGGGCGGAAGAGGGGTTGTTGAGGTGGTTTGGTCATTTAGAGAGAATGGATCAAAGTAGAATGACTTGGAGAGCGTATAAATCTGTAGGGGAAGGAAGGCGGGGTAGGGGTCGTCCTAGAAAAGGTTGGAGGGAAGGGGTAAAGGAGGTTTTGTGGGCGAGGGGCTTGGACTTCCAGCAAGCATGTGTGAGCGTGTTAGATAGGAGTGAATGGAGACGAATGGTTTTTGGGACATGACGATCTGTTGGAGTGTGAGCAGGGTAACATTTTGTGAAGGGATTCAGGGAAACCAGTTAATTGATTTAGTTGGACTTGAGTCGTGGAAATGGGAAGTACAATGCCTGCACTTTAAAGGAGGGGTCTGAGATAGTGACAGCTGGGAGGGACTTTTCTCAGCTGTCGTATCTGAGCTCCTCTGCAAAGACAGTGATTATGTATGAGTGTGGTGAAAGTGTTGAATGATGATGAAAGTATTTTCTTTTTGGGGATTTTCTTTCTTTTTGGGTCACCCTGCCTCGGTGGGAGACAGCCGACTTGTTGAAAAAAAAAAAAAAAAAAAAATTTGCTGAAAAACTGAAACTGCACCATGTGAATTCCAACACAAAGATTTTTCAAAGACAGAAATTTAAGAATCTAGTGGACCCAGTAATCAATGCAGTACCAACACCAAAATTCACTGTCTTTCAAAGTTGAAAATTTTGATTATGCCATGTTTTTATTGAAGGGTCTCTTGCAATTAGCTTTAATTAGTATTTCTTTCATGGTGCCCATTTAGTTTGGGCTAGGCCAACAACCCTTAAATTGTAGGTATTAATACAACCCCTAAATAATGGGGCCTGGTGCATGACCCCTGAATTATGGGGCTTGGTGCATGACCCCTAAAATAAGGGATTGGCAAATGGCCCCTAAATTGTGGGGGCCTGGTAAATGACCCCTAACTGTGGGGCCTGGCAAATGACCCCTAAATTGTGGGACCTGGTAAATGACCCCTAAATTGTGGGGTTTCAAATTACCCCTAAATTGTCCTGCCTGGCAAATGACCCCTAAATTGTGGGTCCTGGCAAATGACCCCTAAATTGTGGGTCCTGGCAAATGACCCCTAAATTGTAGGGTGTGACAAATGACCCATAAATTGTGGGACCTGGCAAATGGCCCCTAAATTGAAAATCAACCACAAGGAATCCTTCAAAATTTGCTTCACTGAATTTTCCTTGCCTGACTATTCTTCCTGTACATTCTCTGTTATGAATATCAATATAACAAGATTAGAGCAATAATTCACTAAGTATGGCCTCACAAACACAAAATTAGAACAAATCCAAAATAAAATTTATATTGTTAGAATTTAGTAAGACTACAGTTGCAGATTATATATTCATTGGACCTTTAGAAACCTCATTCCTGACAAATTTAGGGGCCAGCTGTACATTGGTACAATACTGCTGTTAGGTGAAAAAAAAAAGACAGAGCAATAATATAAAACAGTTAATGCCTTGCTCTGGTAAAGTATTCAGAATTACAATATCACAAGGTCACATAAGAGGAAAAGAAATAAGGACTGCAATAAAGCAAGCTATATAAAACTCATTTGGAATTCCATATTCAATTATGCCTTTTAAAGTGACACAAGCTGTGAATCATACCAAAGAATTCCTAATCTATAAATTTAGGGTAAAAAGGGTTGAAATCTATGGGTCTACAGCATGGGTTTCAAACCATTTTTGTAGAGGCCAGTTTTTAATAAAACATAAAAGCAAAATCACAAAATCAACTTCTGGAAAAAATTTATTTCAAAATAAATATGCACTTCCATAAAAAAAAAAAGAGGTAATTAAAAAAATCTTAACATAATACTGTATGAGCATGCAGGTTAGAAAACATGAAGCAAGTCAGAGAGAATGCATGGAAATTAAAACTAATTATAAAACAATAAAAAAGTGACAGGACAAAACATTAGATTCAGTATACACTTCTGGTAAGGGTAGTGTGTGATGATGTGTGCTGAACTGACCGAGGGGCAAACATCACTTTTAAAACAAAAATCACAGCATAAGAAGTTAACTTTTGGGACACTAAAGAAATTAGGTAAAGCAAAGACAATCAAGTGTGTGTTTTTTATTCAGACTTGATTAAGTTTACACTCTTCCCATGTATGTGGTAATTTATTTGTCTACAGCTTTAAATTAAAAATTATTAAAGACAGTTTTATGATGAGGAAAGATAGATGCTCACTTTTAACAAGTGTGATGTTCCACAAGACTGGCAACAAGCCCCCCACTATTCCAGTAAGTACCTAGAGTCCCTCAACATTCCTTTTTATCTGCTGAAGAGGACCTGAACAGGTCAAAATATACAGCCAACCATTCTTTCTCATATCTATCTTGTGGGGTTATCCTCTTTCTCATACTGGTTATGATATTTAAACACCAAGGACAATCTACCACATGAGATATGTATCCTCAAAACTACATGAAGCTTCAATAATACATATTACAGTACAAATTTATTTAGGTTAAAATTTTGTGCAACCATTAAATCCTTACTGCTGAAACAAATGACTGATTCAATTTAGTTAGAAGTTAATTCATCACACAAAACACACACTACCCATCAAGAAACAGTATAGAGTATTAAATAATTACCAACAAACAAATGTTTCACAGCACCTATAACAGTGGGTTTAGTGATTTCTTCTTTATCCACTGGGACGGACTTCTTCTCTGGGGCTTGAAACAAAAAAGATCTAGCATGAAGCTACTCTTAATCAGCAATTATCTACCATACTGTCTCTTCCTATTACTCATTCTCATTCATTCATTTTCTCTCTCACTCTTGTATTCCTCCATTCTCTTACACTCTTGCACTCCTCCATTCTCTCTCACTCTCTTGCACTCCTCCAATCTCTCTCACTCTCTTGCACTCCTCCAATCTCTCTCACTCTCTTGCACTCCTCCATTCTCTCTCACTCTCTTGCACTCCTCCATTCTCTCTCACTCTCTTGCACTCCTCCAGTCTCTCTCACTCTCTTGCACTCCTCCAGTCTCTCTCACTCTCTTGCACTCCTCCAGTCTCTCTCACTCTCTTGCACTCCTCCAGTTCTCCTCCCTTCACCCTCTCTCTCCCTGCACTCCTCAGTCTCTCTCACTCTCTTGCACTCCTCCAGTCTCTCTCACTCTCTTGCACT
The DNA here is from genome assembly GCA_009830355.1 of Cherax destructor. Taxonomy (NCBI): domain Eukaryota; kingdom Metazoa; phylum Arthropoda; class Malacostraca; order Decapoda; family Parastacidae; genus Cherax; species Cherax destructor. The sequence goes on from WNWK01001818.1 coordinate 199,365, forward strand.
CCTCCAGTCTCTCTCACTCTCTTGCACTCCTCCAGTCTCTCTCACTCTCTTGCACTCCTCCAGTCTCTCTCACTCTCTTGCACTCCTCCAGTCTCTCTCACTCTCTTGCACTCCTCCAGTCTCTCTCACTCTCTTGCACTCCTCCAGTCTCTCTCACTCTCTTGCACTCCTCCAGTCTCTCTCACTCTCTTGCACTCCTCCAGTCTCTCTCACTCTCTTGCACTCCTCCAGTCTCTCTCACTCTCTTGCACTCCTCCAGTCTCTCTCACTCTCTTGCACTCCTCCAGTCTCTCTCACTCTCTTGCACTCCTCCAGTCTCTCTCACTCCTTTGCACTCCTCCAGTCTCTCTCACTCCTTGCACTCCTCCAGTCTCTCTCACTCTCTTGCACTCCTCCAGTCTCTCTCACTCTCTTGCACTCCTCCAGTCTCTCTCACTCCTTGCACTCCTCCAGTCTCTCTCACTCTCTTGCACTCCTCCAGTCTCTCTCACTCTCTTGCACTCCTCCATTCTCTCTCACTCTCTTGCACTCCTCCATTCTCTCTCACTCTCTTGCCCCTCAAGGGAGGTTCCTTGACGCTGGTGAGGGGCTCTTGATCTAGGGAATTGGATCTGTGCTCCAGTTCCTTGAATTAAGTCTGAATACTTCCACATCCCCCACAGGCGGCATAATCCTACGGGTTTAGCGCTCCCTTGATTAGAATAATGATATATCTCAGTCTCTTGCACCTCCATTATCTCTCACTCTCTTGCACTCCCCAGGTCCTCTCACCTCTTTGCACTCCCCAGTCTCTCTCACTCTCTTGCACTCCTCCAGTCTCTCTCACTCTCTTGCACTCCTCCAGTCTCTCTCACTCTCTTGCACTCCTCCAGTCTCTCTCACTCTCTTGCACTCCTCCAGTCTCTCTCACTCTCTTGCACTCCTCCAGTCTCTCTCCTCTCTTGCACTCCTCCAGTCTCTCTCACTCTCTTGCACTCCTCCAGTCTCTCTCACTCTCTTGCACTCCTCCAGTCTCTCTCACTCTCTTGCACTCCTCCAGTCTCTCTCACTCTCTTGCACTCCTCCAGTCTCTCTCACTCTCTTGCACTCCTCCAGTCTCTCTCACTCTCTTGCACTCCTCCAGTCTCTCTCACTCTCTTGCACTCCTCCAGTCTCTCTCACTCTCTTGCACTCCTCCAGTCTCTCTCACTCTCTTGCACTCCTCCAGTCTCTCTCACTCTCTTGCACTCCTCCAGTCTCTCTCACTCTCTTGCACTCCTCCAGTCTCTCTCACTCTCTTGCACTCCTCCAGTCTCTCTCACTCTCTTGCACTCCTCCAGTCTCTCTCACTCTCTTGCACTCCTCCAGTCTCTCTCACTCTCTTGCACTCCTCCAGTCTCTCTCACTCTCTTGCACTCCTCCAGTCTCTCTCACTCTCTTGCACTCCTCCAGTCTCTCTCACTCTCTTGCACTCCTCCAGTCTCTCTCACTCTCTTGCACTCCTCCAGTCTCTCTCACTCTCTTGCACTCCTCCAGTCTCTCTCACTCTCTTGCACTCCTCCATTCTCTCTCACTCTCTTGCATTCCTTCATTCTCTCTCTCTCCCTTTCTCATTCTCTCATTCACACTAAATCATAAATAACATTTTCTCTCTCAACATACTAGGTCATACATAACATTTATGATAACATTAAACAAATAGTAATACAGTGGACCCCCGGATTACGTCATTATTTCGTTCCAGAATGCTGTTCAAGTGCTGTTACCGAACGAATTTGTTCCCATAAGGAATAATGTAAATTAGATTAGTCCTTTTAGACCCCAAAATACACTTACAAAAGCACTAAAAATACACTTACATAATTGTTCTAGTATGGAGCGTAACGTAAACCGGGGTTCCACTGTACTCTTTTTTTGTAAAGAAAACTGGTTCTTATAAATAGTATACAAATATAATAACTTTGAAATAAATTATTACCTCCCCCCCCCTGAAAAAAAGTCCCTTTATTAATACTCACCACAAACATTTATACAAGACATTTCCAAAATGCAACCACACCACATTATCATACTTTTCTAATTTTGGAAGGTATTTTGAGTCTTGCTGGTAAGCAAAGGTAAAAAAATATAAATAAAGGGTACATGCAAGAATATACACAGGGGTTCCTCTCTCTTTCTCTCTCTCTTCTAGTTACCGTAACATGAAAGGGGAATTTCACATCGTAGCAAAGAAATGAAAGAATCTAAATTTTCCACAACAAAAAACTTACCAGTATTCTCTCTTCAAAGATTTGTCATGCATGTAATATGGTGATAGACAATTTGTAAAAGCTTGCACCTCATCTACACTCACTTCCTATGAAGCTAAAATGAAAAAATGCAGACCTTATCACACATTGAAAAATTACAATGAAACAGCTTTCCAATTACATTCTCAAACATCTTGATGGTCAATTCTTGAATGCTTTTTAATATCTATCATTGTGAAAACCTTCATATTTCTAACAAATTACTTTTGCTTCACAATTTTTGTTTCACTTTTGTTTGCATTTATTTTTTTGCCCACATCTAGTAGGTTCCACTTTGTTGTCCTCTTGTTCATCAAAATTATCTACTTAGCATAGTGCTGTATGATTAAAACATTCATATAAGCCACATTTTTCTATGCACTTTCGCAACCCTCCCTACATTATGCAATATTATTTCATTCATTCATACGATGTTCAGCCTCATTATAGCTTCAACTGTTCAACTCCATAGAGCTGAACTCTTCTTCAGACTGAGAGACTGACTAGCTCAGCTGCTGTTATAAGCAAATTTTTTTAGAATGTCAAATACAGTGGACCCCCGCTATTCGAACACTCCAAAACTCACCCTTTTATGTAAGTTTATTATTGTAAGTACTTTTATAAGTGTATTTTTGGGGGTCTGAAATGGACTAATCTAATTACATCATTCCTTATGGGAATAAATTTGTTTGGTAACAGCACTTGAACAGCATTCTGGAATGAGGGTGAGTTTTGGAGTGTTCGAATAGCGGGGGTCCACTGTAACTGAAAAATAACTGCTGTATAAGAGGAATCGTCTTTCTCTAGCTTTTAATTACATATTGTTACACTATCCATGATAATAAGGGGCAGTATAAAATGCAAAAGCATGGCAGGTAATGGCTTACTAACCCTGCCTGGGCATGTAAATAAACTTGCAATTCTCTAATTATAAAGACCTATTTGTAGCTACAGGACTAGAGCTAGGCTCGTAGCATCCCACCTTCAATATTTAATCTACACATGGGATGTCTAATGAGATGTGAATGCAGCATGGTATCACTCTTTATGTACACTAACATAGAGAAACTCCAGTGCCAGAAAAAATGCTCAATTTCAATGATAAAATTTTAGTTTATGGGTTTACAAAAAATAGATTTTAAGGGATACACAAATCAGCGTTAACTTAAAAATTCAACGATATCTTTTACACCATCCACACACAACATGAAAGAAAATGCTTGACAATAAATACTGAGGCTAAATTAAAGTTTAATTCCACATCGACTGACTGTGCCTGAGAAACTTCCAAAATTAAAAAAATACTATAACAAATTATTGTAACAGCATCCCACATACCTTTACCTGCAGCAGGAACTTGAATGGCAGCAAGAGTAGCAGCCATAGCTTGGTCAAGAGCAGACGTTGCTTTTTTATCTGGTATAGTACTGGCATTGATACCAGTATTGATGCTAGTATTGATACTGGTATTGATAGTACTACCGTTACTAGTACCATTTTTATTCCTGAAAAATACAATATTACTGTATAGTTATCTTGTAATGCAATCAAATGTCTGATGTGCTAATACCCTCCTTACTTATATTGGTATGATGAGTGTTGCGGGTTATGCCCGAAATATTTTATATTTGAGTAAATTCCAGTGGGATATTTCTCTTTATTTTTATTATGAATATTAGCATTATTATATGTATGGTAATGCAAATATTTTATTATATTATATATGGTATTTGTTAGGCGTATGTAATTTACATGTAGTGGGAAACAACTAATTAGACTGCCGGTTACTTGTTCAGGTACTGGTCAGTCTCCCTCAGTCACGTGACCCGACCTGACTTCAGCTTACCACGGCTTGGTATAGTCAGTAGGTTCACGCTCCCTCTCCTGACAAGGAGTAGGTTCCCACCCTCTTACAATAGTCATATATTCTCTTCTGAGTATGTACGTATGTTCATACATCTACTCCTGATCGGGAGAAGGTTCAGGTTCTCCACCCCGAGTACATAGCTCTCTTTAGCACTCGGTTACATGGTTGATTTTTTATAGAATTCAAAGTCTCTTGCACAAGACGATTGGCTATTAGTCTGAGAGATTACTAGCTTAAGTAATCCCTGTAAGAGGTTGTTGTTTCTCAGAAGTAACTAAATGGTTATCCTTTCTGAACAAGACTGTCATTTATACAGTTAAAAATCCTGATTATGTTATCATTGTCATCTGTATAATTTCCTGCAAATAGAGTAGTATGGCACATTTCTGTTTACTTCTTGATTATATAAAAAGATATTCAAGTTCTAGTGGTAGTATTTATTTTTCTGCAATACTACATTTGTTTTAGAGGTATTTATGATAAGTCATACAAATGTTTATGCAGAGGAAAAGATTTCAAAGTTTTTAGATAAATTTTGTCTTCTGCTCAACAATTTTAATATTTTTGTGTCTTGTGCTATAAAGCTAGAAACCTTCGAGAGACTTAATATTCATATTAAATAAAGATCAGAAGGAAGTGTCAAAAGTAGTCGTTAATTGAACCTTGGTACACCATAGGTGCTTTCTCCTAGACGTAGTTAATATCTAACCCGTTACTAAGTACAACAAGACTTAGTAGTCAAATTAGATAAAAAACCTGGAAAAACGACAAAGAGCTTATTTCCCCTGAAGTGAAATTCAAAAGGTGGACAACGGCTAAGTCGGTATTTCCCTGTTGTTACAGCATAAGGCCAGTGTTTGTAACAATGAGGATCAAATGAAAAGCTTTCTTACAAAATTTTAAATAATTAATCTTCACCTACTTAATTTTTTTAACATCATCATCTACTGAAGTCCTAGGTAGTAGGTTGGTAGACAGCAACCACCCAGGGAGGTACTACCGTCTTGCCAAATGAGTGTAAAACGGAAGCCTGTAATTGTTTTACATGATGGTAGGATTGCTGGTGTCTTTTTTCTGTCTCATAAACATGCAAGATTTCAGGCATGTCTTGTTACTTCTACTTACACTTAGGTCACATTACACATTCATGTACAAGCATATATATACACACCCCTCTGGGTTTTCTTCTATTTTCTTACTAGTTCTTGTTCTTATTTCCTCTTATCTCCATGGGGAAGTGGAACAGAATTCTTCCTCCGTAAGCCATGCGTGTCGTAAGAGTCGACTAAAATGCCGGGAGCAAGGGGCTAGTAACCCCTTCTCCTGTATACATTACTAAAGTTAAAAAGAGAAACTTTTGTTTTTCTCTTTGGGCCACCCCGCCTTGGTGGGAAGCGGCCAATTTGTTGAAAGAAGAAAGATCTACTGAAGTAGAGTAACCCAAATAAAAGAGGAAACAGCCATTGTCATTCAATGAATCACTATCTTGCTAGAATGTGCTGACATCACAGTTTAGATGACCCTCTGAATTACAATATTCCCACCCCTTGTTCAGAGTGCATGCACTGTACTTCCCAAATTCAGAACTCAAGTTCAGTTAACCAGTTTCTTCATAAATGTTACCTTGCTCACACTCCAACAGCACATCAAGTGATGAAAACCACTTCTTTCCACTCACTCCAATCTAAAGCGCTCACACAAGCATGATGGATGCTCAAACCCCTTGCTCTCAAAACCTTTAACTTTCCTCCTTCCAAATGTTTCTGGGACAACTACAGATCCATCTTTCCACTCCAGATTTATACACACTCTTTGTAATCCTATCCCCCACATTGTCTCTAAATACCCAAAGCACCTCAACAATCCTTTCTCATCACTCTTGAATTATACCCTTGGTGGCCCCATCATAGAATTTAAATTTCCAGCAATCCTCCATTATAGGCCTTCAAACTTTTTCGTGACTCATGGGATATACCAGAATCCTAGTCCCTCCTAGAAAATAATCCTAGTCCATGCATTTTCTTTCCAACTGTTTCATTAAGTACCACACCCTCCAATACACACAAAACAAAGCTTTAGTAAATGGCACAGAAGATTAGATTTAGTGATAAAATAAAGCATAATTTTGATAGAAATATGTTTATGTAAACATTTTAGTGGTATCTCTCTTTCTGTAGTTATATTCAAGTTTGAATTCTCTTACAATCATATAGGAAATTTCTTTTTATTTAAAAAATCATTAATACAGGAAAGTAAAGATCATGTGTATAGTTAAAGTAGATGCTTGTAAGATATACCTTCCAATTTTTATGTCCCTGAGAAAAGAAAAAAAAAGTAAAATTAAGTCTTACCAGAAGATATCCGAAACACGGCTGGAACCAGTGTAGAAGCCTTCAAGAGGAAACTGGACAAATATCTTCACCAGGTGCCAGATCAACCAGGCTGTGATGGATATGTGGGGCAGCGGGCCTCCAGCAGCAACAGCCTGGTTGACCAGGCAAGCACCAGACGAGCCTGGCCCATGGCCGGGCTCAGAGAGTAGATACTCTCGAAACTCTTCAAAGGTATATCAAAGGTAAGCCAGAAAATAAAATGTTTAGCAGATTTCCATGTTATTCTCATATGACGAAACAGTTTTTCTTCTTATTTTTAGTAATTTATATAGGAAAAAAGTAACATTTATGAAGGGATTCAGGGAAAATGGTTAGCCAGACTCAAGTCCTGGAGGTGGAAGTACAATGTTGCAGTTTTTGAACTGTAGTATCGGCACACCTCTGGCAAGACACTGATGGAGTGAGTGATGATGAAAATGTTTCTTCTTTTCGGGTCACCCTCCCTCAGTGGAAAATGGCTGATGTTTAAAAACAAAAATGACAAAACAGCTCGTTACATTCAACTAAATTTAATTACAATTATAATTACAGTACTTACGTATTTTCCTCTAAAGCAATTTTTGTTTTCAGGTCCTCTAGTTCTTTGGGAACTGTCCAACGAGATTCTTTTGTATTTACATTGTGGTAGTATGTCTTTCCACTTTCTGATTTGTATTCTTTCCATGGACATTGGGAGAGTAACAGCTGCAAGAAAAAATCTTTTATGTAAATAATAAAGAGGACAAAATTTAAAAATTTAAACTGATAAAAAACAATGATTCAAACACTAAAATTCTTAATAAACATATACTGCATAAAGAAAACATGAACACTCCAAAGTATTTAATCAGTAGAAGCTAAAATATTAATAAGAAAGGCTTAATAATATTTTATATTGTTGAATATAAAACCGAAACTTAGGTAGGGTGATAAAAAAAATTACCTCAACAGGGGTCTTCAGTTCATCTGGCTTCTCCCATGATGACTGCCTTGTCAATGTATTGTAAAAATAAATCCTTCCATCTGGAGCCTTGTGTTCTGTCCAAACATTCTTTTTGTCCTTGGTAGGTGAACTGAAATTATTATAAATTAATATTTTATTTGTATTTCTAATTATTTTTTATTTATTTATTAACACATCGGCCGATTCCCACCAAGGCAGGGTGGCCCGAAAAAGAAAAACTTTCATCATCATTCACTCCATCACTGTCTTGCCAGAAGGGTGCTTTACACTACAGTTATAAAACTGCAACATTAACACCCCTCCTTCAGAGTGCCGGCACTGTACTTCCCATCTCCAGAACTCAAGTCCGGCCTGCCGGTTTCCTGAATCCTTCATAAATGTTACTTTGCTCACACTCCAACAGCACGTCAAGTATTAAAAACCATATGCCTCCATTCACTCCTATCAAATACGCTCACACATGCTTGCTGGAAGTCCAAGCCCCTCGCACACAAAACTTCCTTTACCCCCTCCCTCCAACCTTTCCTAGGCCGACCCCTACCCCGCCTTCCCTCCACTACAGATTTATACACTCTCGAAGTCACTCTGTCTCGTTCCATTCTCTCTACATGTCCAAACCACCTCAACAACCCCTCCTCAGCTCTCTGGACAATCGTTTTGGTAATCCCGCACCTCCTCCTAATTTCCAAACTCCGAATTCTCTGCATTATATTCACACCACACATTGACCTCAGACATGACATCTCCACTGCCTCCAGCCTTCTCCTCGTTGCAACATTCATCACCCATGCTTCACACCCATATAAGAGCGTTGGTATAACTATACTCTCATACATTCCCCTCTTTACTTCCATAGACAAGGTTCTTTGTCTCCACAGACTCCGAAGTGCTCCACTCACCCTTTTCCCCTCATCAATTCTATGATTCACCTCATCCTTCATAGACCCATCCGCCGACATGTCCACTCCCAAATATCTGAATACATTCACCTCCTCCATACTCTCTCCCTCCAATCTGATATCCAATCTTTCGTCACCTATTCTTTTTGTTATCCTCATCACCTTACTCTTTCCTATATTCACTTTCAATTTTCTTCTTTTACACCCTACCAAATTCATCCACCAACCTCTGCAGCTTCTCTTCAGAATCTCCCAAAAGCACAGTGTCATCAGCAAAAAGCAACTGTGACAACTCCCACTTTGTATTTGCTTCTTTATCTTTTAGCCCAACACCTCTTGCCAAGACCCTCGCATTCACTTCTCTTACAACCCCATCTATAAATATATTGAACAACCACGGTGACATCACACATCCTTGTCTAAGGCCCACTTTTACTGGGAAATAGTCCCCTTCCCTCCTACACACTCTAACCTGAGCCTCACTATCCTCATAAAAACTCTTCACTGCTTTCAGTAACCTTCCTCCTATTCCATACACCTGCAACATCTGCCACATTGCCCCCTATCTACCCTATCATACGCCTTTTCCAAATCCATAAATGCCACAAAAACATCTTTACCCTTATCCAAATACTGTTCACCTATATGTTTCACTGTAAACACTTGGTCTACACACCCCTACCTTTCTTAAAGCCCCTTGTTCATCTGATATCCTGCTTTCTGTTTTACTCTTAATTCTTTCAATAATAACTCTACCATACACTTTACCAGGTACACTCAACAGACTTATTCCCCTATAATTTTGCACTCTCTTTGTCCCCTTTGCCTTTATACAAAGGAACAATACACGCTCTCTGCCAATCCCTAGGTACCTTACCCTCTTCCATACATTTATTAAATAATAGCACCAACCACTCCAAAATTATATCCCCACCTGCTTTTAACATTTCTATCTTTATCCCATCAATCCCAGCTGCCTTACCCCCTTTCATTCTACCCACTGCCTCACGAACTTCCCCTACACCCACAACTGGCTCTTCCACACTCCTACAAGATGTTATTCCTCCTTGCCCTACACACGAAATCACAGCTTCCCCTGTCTTCATCAACATTTAACAAATCCTCAAAATATTCTCTCCATCTTCCCGATACCTCTAACTCTCCATTTAATAACTCTCCTCTCCTATTTTTAACTGTCAAATCCATTTGTTCTCTAGGCTTCCTCAACTTATTAATCTCATTCCAAAACTTTTTCTTATTTTCAACAAAATTTGCTGATAACATCTCACCCACTCTCTCATCTGCTCTCTTTTTACATTGCTTCACCACTCTTTTAACCTCTCTTTTTCTCTCCATATACTCTTCCCTCCTTGCATCACTTCTACTTTGTAAAACCTCTCATATGCTAACTTTTTCTCCCTTACTACTCTCTTTACATCATCATTCCACCAATCGCTCCTCTTCCCTCCTGCACCCACTCGCCTGTAACCACAAACTTCTGCTGAACACTCTAACACTACATTTTTAAATCTACCCCATACATTTTCGACCCCATTGCCTACACTCTCACTAGCCCATCTATCCTCCAATAGTTGTTTATATCTTACCCTAACTGCCTCCTCTTTTAGTTTATAAACCTTCACCTCTCTTTTACTTACTGATTCTATTTTCCTTGTATCCCATCTACCTTTTACTCCCACTGTAGCTATAACTAAAAAGTGATCTGATATATCTGTAGCCCTCTATAAACATGCACATCCTGAAGTCTACTCAACAGTCTTTTATCTACCAATACATAGTCCAACAAACTACTGTCATTACGCCCTACATCATATCTTGTATACTTATTTATCCTCTTTTTCTTAAAATATGTATTACCTATAACTAAACCCCTTTCTATACAAAGTTCAATCAAAGGGCTCCCATTATCATTTACACCTGGCACCCCAAACTTACCTACTACACCCTCTCTGCATGTTTCTCCCACTTTAGCATTTAGGTCCCCTACCACAATTACTCTCTCATTTGGTTCAAAAGTTCCTATACATTCGCTAACATCTCCCAAAATTTTCTCTCTCCTCTACACTCTCTTCTCCAGGTGCATACAGCTTATTATGACCCACTTTTCGCATCCGACCCTTATTTTAATCCACATAATCCTTGAATTTACACATTTATATTCCCTCTTTTCCTTCCATAACTGATCCTTCAACATTATTGCTACCCCTTCCTTAGCTCTAACTCTCTCAGATACTCCTGACTTAATCCCATTTATTTCTCCCCACTGAAACTCGCCTACCCCCTTCAGCTTTGTTTCGCTTAGGGCCAGGACATCCAACTTCTTTTCATTCATAACATCGGCAATCATCTCTTTCTTATCATCCGCACTACATCCACGCACATTCAGACAACCCAATTTTATAAAGTTTTTCTTCTTCTCGTATTTCTAATTCGTACTTATATAACTACAGTGGAACCTCGGTTTTCGTATGCCCTAGGTTGTATGTAAAACTATAGTATTCTCTATAAAATGTATTTTTTGTTAATATTTCCCATAAGAAATAATGTAAATACAATTAATCCGTTCCAGACAAAAAATACACTTTATTGAGAATAATTATAGTTTTACATACAAATTAGGGCATACGAAAACCGAGGTTCCACTGTATGTACAAAATCCTTTTTTTTTTCTACCATCAGACCAAAAATACATATGATGCCTTATTTTCTCAAAGAATTTAAATTGTTGGAGTGGCTATAATGAAAGAAAAAGCTGAAACTTGGAGAGAATCTTCTATTTTTCTATCCATAATTCTTTCTAGCTTATTTGTTTCCCAAAATTCATTGTAAGACCTTTTTCATTAAAATATACAGTAGTATTTTCCTTCCTTGTGTTTGGCCATTATGTCAGATTCCTTAATTCTTCTTCATTCCACTCACTCTTATCTTCCAACTCTCTACATCAAAAACATAATAAAGAATTATCTAACGCATTTTATTACAGTACCCTAATACTACTTATATCTATAACTTTCTAAACCTTCCTTTACCTAGTTTCTGGTTTGACTGATGTAGTAGTAGTAGTAGTAGTAGTAGTAGTAGGAGTTGTGTTAGGGAGGGCAGGGGACTGTGTTCCAGGCATGGCTATAATTGGAGATGCACCTGCAGAACTAGTTGGTCCTGGAGTAGTTGCAGGAGACACTACCTGAACTGCAGCAGGAGAATTACTGGCTGGAGGAGTATTTAGCTGAGGACCAGCAGAAATTACAGCCCCACTACCTTCACCTGAAATTACATTTACTTTAATGTAACAAAAATAAATACGATTATTTTAGTGAGAATTCTTTTTTTTTTTTTTGAAGAATTTAATAAAATTATATATCATTAAAAACAATACTTGCATTAACAGTTAATAAAATAAACATTACATTATTACTGGACAATCCACAGTCAAGATATGGATGATAGTGCACAAAACATGAAAAGCCATAATATGAGGCATTGAGAAGAAAAGACAAATTCGCCAGTGAATGAAAAGTGCATTTTCTATACCAAAAAGTTCATTATTTTTTCAATTACAGTGTATCATATACTGTGCATTACTCAAACTGGCAAGTTTGTCACCTTTACCCTGGCATTTCTCACTGAGCATAAAAGAATGTTGGACCATGCAGTCATGCCTAAAAAAAAGTAATTTGATGTTCTTGGTCAATTTTCATTAAATCTACTTTAAAATGAAACCAGTTTTATCCAAATTGTATGGCTGGTTACCGAGATATTGTTGCAAACATGTTGCAAAAGTCTATATGTAATTTTCTCAAAAATGTCATTTGACAAGTTCGTTGGTGTTCTTCTCAGTGCCTCTTATGAGCTTAATTCTAAGCAGATACTTTCTCAATGCTTTATACTGTATATGTACTGTAAATTTTCCATCAAATGAACTTGCATTCATATACATATATATACCTGCAGAAGCCTGTCCGAAAGAGCTCATAAATCCAGGTGGAGGGATAGTGAATGCTGGTGGTGGTAAGCCCGGTGGAGCTGATGGGGGCATGAAACTTGGTGGTGGGAGGCGCGGAGGCAAATTAGGACCTGGGGGAGGCATTCTGTAACCAGCTGGAGGTGTCCCGTAACCAGGAGGGACATTGCCACCTGGTGGCCCTCCTCCACTCTGTGACACAAGTATAAAAACAGAATGTCAGAAATTTTCAAAATATAAACAAAATAAACATAGGTATGACTTTACCATATATTTGAGAAGAAATTGTGATTCTAATGTTCAATTTTTTAGAGAGATTATTTAACAGCAAAAATGTACCAAACATTCATAAACAAGCCATGTATGTAAATATAAAACACTATACAGTACATTTTGAAAATGGTTTAACAAGTACTGTTATAAAATTTTCAAAGCTTGCAAGACAGTCTCAGAACAGACCCAGTAAGAAGAAAATCTGTAAGACTTATTATGTAAAGTGTACAAAACATTTATGTAAAATTTAATTACAGAAAACCAGATTCCTAGAGTATTATTCAAACTATCATATTTTTCTATTCATATACGGCTAAGAGACAACTTTACATCATCTACAAATTTAAATGCAATACACAAAAATTAACTTACATATTCCTATCTAAAGAAGAAAAGTTACAAAGGAATTAATAGGATAAAGAGAAGAAAACAAAAAAATTACTGAATATAAATGAATAAAAATTAAGAGAATTTTTTACATATTAGCCAGCCTAAAAGTAAAACAAATGCCAAAAAAAAAATTGTCTTCTCAAAATAAATCCACCACATATGCATGCAAAAGTTTAGATTATGTGACTGAGACAAACCCTGAATAATTTAAGTGAGCAGGTGTCTACCATGATGGACACACAAGATAGTTGCTCTTACTTGACTTGCTTATTTCAATCATTGCCCTGGTTGATATCTTAACTAGCCAGATTGTTAATGCCTGCAGCTTGCAGTCTGATGTAGGTACCAGAACCAAGCTGATGAGGTACATTTTCAAGAAACACATGTCCTCTCAAAGAAAAGGATATGCTGATAATTCCCTTTATATCTGAAGTAAGAGTATGGTACTGACAAACCTTGGACCCTTTATTCTTATACAGTTATACCTTAGTGTGTTGATCTTCATTAGAGCTATTTTGGACAATTTTATAAGAATTTCAAAACTGCTATGTAGATTTGGAATGAATCCCTCCATTTTAAAGTTGTAAAAACTATTAACCATCTTGTCTGCACTAGAATTCAGCTTGAGGAATTATACGAGTTCCTTATAGTTTTCAGTGGACCCCCGGCTAACGAACACCCCGGAAATCGTACAATTATATAAGTATAATATTGTAAGTGCTTGTGGAAGTGTATTTTTGGGGGTCTGAAATAGACTAACCTACGTGACATTATTTCTTAAGGAAGTAAATTAGTTCGGTAATGGCACTTGAGCAGGCTTCTGGGATGAAGTTTTTTCGTTAGCCGGGGGTCCACTATATTTGACTGAAGGGTTCCATTATTACTAGCCATTATTGTCATGTAGAGCAATATTTCAGTAATGTGTCAGCAAGTGCTTTTAAGAATGCATCATCAGTGGCATAATACTTCTTACTTGGAATACCCTTGTAATTATTATATAATGGTGAAGTGCTAAAGACACAAGACATAGAGGTCACACACCACCTGGGGAATAAGAGGCACTCAAGTTTGATCTGGTTGTGGAGGGTAGCTCTAATTCCCTGGATTAAGAGTCCTTCACCACTGTCTAGGTACATCCCTTTAAGAGAAATGTTATTCTGCCTATTATTTTTTCTGCAGTTGTGAGTAGTTACTTTTTCAAGAACTTGCAAGAGAATATACTTATGGATATGGTTATTCCCATGACAGATGTCTCCCTTCCATTCTGTGGTAAATACCTATTTGTAGATACAGGAGCAGAAGTATGCTTTTTGCTTTATATTCAATTCTATTGATTTTTAAAACAGAGGAACTAAAATTTGTCTTCATTATCATCACAATGTTAGAGTATGAGAGTAACTCATAATCAACAAATGAAAATAACACAAATATTTTCAATCTAGCTTGAGAGACTCTTCATAGCTTAGAAAGGATCTCTATTTAGACTGAAAAAAATTCCATTATTTTCATATTGCTGAAAGTGGTCTAAGCCGGGGAGTGATGGACCTGCCTCGCATGGGTCAGTAGGCCTACTGCAGTGTTTCTTTTTTCTTATATTCTTATACCTATACAATCATAATGCTATATATAGTCTACTGCAAAATTTAATAATAATCGATAATGAAAACTGTTTTCTCCCACGATCTGGTAATAAATTATACAAAATATTGAAAAAGAAAACCAAAGAAAATTATTATTAAGCAGAATTTTAAATTTCCTACTTGTGACATAATGTACTACCTATATACTGTATCAGCATCATGGTAGACCTCATGCCACTTGTTCAGACACCTGGTACTAATGCATACTGCATGACTCAAATGGTCATTAGCTTTTCCATAAATTATGCTTCTTGTCACTTCCTGCTAATAAATAGGAATACTGTAATCTACTTTAAGATGCTTTTCTGTGGAGAAGAACACCATACAAGGACCAGCTTTTATTACCAGACAATATTCTGCATGGTACAAGCTTTATCAAGTGTACTTGACAAAGCAACTCAAATGTCTGGAAATAACAACTCGTCCTTGTGTGGTGTCTTTCTCAACATACTTGTCAGCAGTTCCTGCTCTCAGCTGATGCTTCTTGTCGTTAGCAGTAAGACTGGATAATAAACCTCATTGTTGCTGCAAATATAAATACATCAAACAAATTTCACATATAAAATATCAATGAATCATTCCATATTTGTTTTTTCAAACTCGTAGAAAAATAAGTATGAATGAATTTTGGGGTAAAATATGAACTTACTTTCACACTGTTAGTTAGATAAGGCAGAGCTAGTTTGGTTCTGGGACTATCTTATTTTCATTCATGGCATGTTTTCCACATACAGTAGACTCTTGCATATCATGC
This sequence comes from Cherax destructor, assembly GCA_009830355.1. Taxonomy (NCBI): domain Eukaryota; kingdom Metazoa; phylum Arthropoda; class Malacostraca; order Decapoda; family Parastacidae; genus Cherax; species Cherax destructor. The sequence continues at coordinate 214,773 of WNWK01001818.1, forward strand.
TAATGCAAACTGTGTTATCAATACATCACTACCAGTAATGAAACTTTCTTCCCAAGATTACCCTTCACAGGAAACTGATCGAGTGTCCATGCAGAAAAGTTAGAGGAAAATTACATTTCATGTAAAATTAGGCTTGATCGAGCAGGAGGACATTTTCCCTCATGGCCCAGGGTGAGGCCATTGTTTTAAAGGAAGGCCTAGCTTGGCTCCTTGGTGTAAACATCCGCCCAAATGGTCAGTTAGCTTCTGGTTGTGTATCATATCATACTCTCATATTATCACTCTATTTTCAAATTTTTCAACACCCAGTCTTGTCTTTGGATATTAACCATGATACCATACAGGAATACTAGTGATGCTGAAGGTATAAGAAGTTTAAGTGTGAAACTATGCCAGTTTTGAAAAAAAAATGAAGTAGATATTCTTAAAGATGATGCAAGAGTCATGAAGATAGGGAGAATCAACAATTTGCTCAATTTGAGATAATGAAAAGAGCAAAAGAGCTTGTGGTCAGCTGAAAAGAATGTCAAGGTCATTATTACTGCAAAATAAAACAGAAAAGTTACTAAATGTGTGGACTAAGCATTATGCAAGATAGCCCACTTATTGCCCTCATGTTCAGGGGAAGAGCCCAATCACATTATAAGTGTAGCTAGGACATAGCCTGCACAACAAGTAACAGGAACACAACTGCCATAGCCATCCACCTTGGCCCAATAGGGAAATAGCAACCCTCTCTACTGACATCTACAATCAACAGGCACAAGCAACCAGAATTGAAGGCCAGAAAGAATTGTTGTCTGTAACCTTTCCCTTCTTTATGACTGCTTAAACCTTCAATTAGGCCTAGAAGAATATCAACCCTCTCCATAAATGTCTAGATCAAGAAGCAATGACAACTACAATGTAAAGTATCAAATGCTTCATTATTTTTGATGACTTAAGAAATAAATAAAAAAAAAATTTATAGAGGTGTTAAAAACAGAATCCTACACAAACAATTCACACTTAGAAGTGGAAAGTAATAATGATGTTTTGGTCCGACTTAAACCATTGACAAGTTACAGAACCCTATTTCCAAACTGTATATACCTTCTTAACTTTACATATTGTAATACTATTACATATAGCATAAATTTCAGGAGCATAACCTGAGCGAAATGCAAGAGTCTGCTGTAGGTAACAGTTTCATACATTCATACTAGAAATATTTCATATCTAAAGAAATATTAACAATGTGTTTATTCATTTTTTATTTACATGATGACAGCAACCAAGTTGCTATTTTTTAAATATAAAGTTTGACAAGACAAGTGTCCTGTCATACACATACCTGTACATATACAGTACCTAAAGATAATAGAGGCTGGCATTATGTATGGGAATAGAGGAATTAACACTGCCTAACTTAACCTACTGTTGTCATAACTAACCAAAAACAAACCATACCTCATCCTCCAACCATAGCCCCAGCCATGCTGAATTTATTTCTTTGAAACATGCACCACCCTATACTCCCAGTCGTGGTAACTCCATCAGAACATATTTTGAATGGAAAAAAGAGAATAAATGACCTGCATACATTAAAGATCAGTAAAAATGATGCAAGTTTGCAACATAAAAATACAATTTACCAATTCATTGTTAAGTTGTTAACCAACCTTTAATATTCTTATTTCTGACTGAACATAAGAAAGAACACTGCAGCAGGCCTACTGGCCCATGCGAGGCAGGTCCTATTCTCCCACCGGCTTAAGCCAATGCCCCGACCCAGCCAGGTCAGGTTACATTCACTTAAGGAAGGAGCACAGCATCTGACCTAGTAGCACAAACTAGTCAGGTCCAACTCACACCCACCCGCACCCACTCATATATTTATCTAGCCTATTTTTAAAACTACACAACGTTTTAGCCTCTATAACTGTACTCGGGAGTTTGTTCCACTCATCCACAACTCTATTACCAAACCAATGCTTTCCTATATCCTTCCTGAATCTGAATTTATCCAACTTAAAGCCATTGGTGCGAGTCCTGTCAATACTAGATATTTTTAGCACGCTATTTACATCACCTTTATTTATTCCTGTTTTCCATTTATACACCTCAATCATATCCCCCCTAATTCTACGTTTCTAGAGAGTGCAGATTCAGGGCCCTCAGTCTATCCTCATAGGGAAGATTTCTGATACATGGGATCAACTTAGTCATCCTCCTTTGTACGTTTTCCAGAGCATTTATATCCATTCTGTAATATGGTGACCAAAACTGAGCAGCATAATCTAGATGAGGCCTAGCCAAGGATATACGTATAGAGTTGAAGAACAACCTGAGGACTCCTATTATTTATGCTTCTTGATATGAAGCCAAGGATTCTGTTCGCTTTATTGCGAACACTTATGCACTGCTGTCTTTTGCAATCAGTAGTATTAAGATCTACATTATTTAGTTTATATATGGCATGGTTATTGTCCTGTCCAATATTTAGACCTTTGCATTTATCTATATTAAATTGCATCTGCCACTTCTCTGACCACTGCATCAGTCTATTCAAATCTTCCTGGAGTGCTCTAATGTCCTCATTTGAATTAATTAGACGGCCTATTTTGGTGTCATCGGCAAACTTGTTTATGTCGCTATTTATTCCCTCCTCTATGTCGTTTATGTAGATTGTGAACAACAAGGGGCCCAATACTGTGGAACACCGCTTGTGACACTTCCCCACTCTGATTTCTCCCCATTTATGCAAACTCTCTGCTGCCTATTTGTCAACCATGAAATAATTTTTGTAGTAGCTTTATAGCTCATTGTTAACCAAGATGCAATTTATGATTCAACATAAAATTCAAACCAGTGTTATTTGTGTTCAGTACTTATGATAGTTATTACAGTAGCAAAAATTCCAGTCAGTGTAAAAAAAAAAAAAACTGAGCTGCTACAAACTCAGCTTTATTCACATTGCAAAACAAAAACCAAATTAGCTACAAAATCCCCATTTTCACTCTCATTACATGTCTACCTGGAGTCTACCTGGAGAGAATTCCAGGGGTCTGTGACCAGGCCTCCTGTTGGACCAGAGCCTGATCAACCAGGCTGTTACTGCTGGTCGCACGCAGTCCAACGTACGAACCACAGCCCGGCTGATCAGGTACCGACTTGAGGTGCCTGTCCAGTGCCTGCTTGAAGACAGCCAGGGGTTTGTTGGTAATCCCCCTGATGTATGCTGGGAGGCAGTTGAACAATCTTGGGCCCCTGACACTTATTGTGTTGTCCCTCAACGTGCTAGTGGCACCCCTGCTCTTCATTGGGGAGATGTTACATCGCCTGCCGAGTCTTTTGCTTTCGTAGGGAGTGATTTTTGTGTGCAAGTTTGGTACTAAGCCCTCGAGAATTTTCCATGTGTATATAATAATGTATCTCTCCCGCCTCCGTTCTAGAGAGTACAGGTTTAGGAACTTCAAGCGTTCCCAGTAGTTGAGGTGGTTTATCGCACTTATGCGTGCGGTGAAGGTTCTCTGCACATTTTCAAGGTCAGCAATTTCACCCGCCTTGAAAGGTGCAGTTAGTGTGCAGCAATATTCCAGCCTAGATAGAACAAGCGATCTGTAAAGTGTCAACATGGGCTTGGCATCCCTGGTTTTGAAGGTTCTCATTATCCATCCTGTCATTTTTCGAGCAATGCAATTGCTACTTTGTTATGGTCCTTGAAGGTGAGATCCTCTGACATGATCACTCCCAGTGGTATATATATAATATAATATATATATAATATAATATATATAATATAGTGGCATTAGTGACCAAACAACACAATATAACACTTTAGTGACAAAACTGAAGTACAGTACTGTACTTCACTAATGGATTCAAATTAGATAAGTTTAGATTTAGAAAAGATATAGGAAAGTATTGGTTTGGAAATAGGGTAGTTGATGAGTGGAAGTCTGCCTAGTAGGGTTATTGAAGCTAGAACCTTGGGTAGTTTCAAATTTAGGTTGGATAAATTCATGAGTGAGAGGGGTTGGATTTGAGTGGGACTCTAACATAAGTAAATAGAATTATCAAAGCTTATTTCTTGGGTAGCATTGAAAATTGGGTTGAGCAAATATTCTGTTAGTGGGATGGATTGTGAAGGACGTGCCTAGTATGGGCCAACAGGCCTGCTGCAGTGTTCCTCCTTTCTTGTGTTCTTATGTTCACTTACTTGTCAAATAATTCCCTTACAAAGCTATTTCTCCACAACCATACTGTATAGGTAACCATTCACCATCAGTATACTCAAGAGTGAGCCAATTTGCTTTCTCCAGTTATGTACCATCGGTACTTTCAAGAGCAAGCCAATTTTTCCTTTCGTCAAAGTTCGTGGGAAAGAGTGGGAGATGCTGGTAAAAGCATTTAAAATTTGTGTGCAAACCAAGGAGGCAATTATTTTTGAAGCTCATGGTTATACCATAGGTTTGTACATATATATATAAATGTTTACAATGGTTTAATGCATGAAACAAATGTTTTACATAGTACAGTGGACTCTCGGTTTTCGTTCACCTCCAAACTCGAACAATTATGTAAGTGTATTTTTGTAAGAGCTTTTGTAAGTGTATTTTTGGAGGTCTGAAATGACTAATCTAACTGACATTTGTATTTATGGGAACAAATTCGTTCGGTAACAGCACTCGAATAGCATTCTGGAAAGAATTTTCAACGAAAACCGAGGGTCCACTGTATATATATGATCATTATTATTTTTATTACTTTTACAAAAATGCACTTAACCAATATGACTCGTTCTGCATTTTATATAAAATGTACTGTTATATATGTATTATATTCAATGAAAAGCATCTACCCCACTAGCATCATACAACGCCACACGACAACAGGGAAAAAAAGATGGTGGAGAGGAATAGGCAGAGGTACTGAGAGGAGGACACTGTTAAAGTGGATCACAGGTTATAAAGTAAATCAGAAGCGGTCAAGAAATCAGTGTCAACATTAAGGATAGGACCATCAGAGATAGTGTTTATAAAAGCAGCACTAGCTTTATCAATGGCAGCACAAATAACAGCCTTTACATTATTGGTTGTGGCATCAGTGGCAGCAGCACTGGCATCAGTAACAGACATATCAGTGACGATGGTGTACACAATGACATCAATGGTGACGCTGTAAGAAGCGGCATCAGTGGCAATGGTGTCAGTATCAGCATCAGTGGCAATGGCAGAAGCATCCAAGGTGATGGAAGCATTAGGGCCAATGGCAACATCAACAGTGATTGCATCAGCAGCAATGGCATCAGCAGCAATGACATCAGCAGTAGCAGAATCAGCAGCAGCAATGACATCAGTGGTGGCAGAATCATCAGCATTGGCATCAGCAACAATGGCATCACCAGCAACAGTGGTATGAGGCCTATTGGCAGCTGTGACATAATTAGAGACAGCAGCACAAGGCCAAGGTCACTTGTTGATCTAAACCAAGTTATAGGCCATAAGCCACACCAAGTGTTGATGAACGAGAGAACTGCCACACTATTTAGACCAAAAGAAGAGAGACGAATGAAGGTACAGTATTTAGGTTTGATTCACTGAAAGAAAGGGAATCTCTGAATTCCGATGATCAAGAGTCCTACACCACAACAAAGAAACTCCATTTGAAACCCTTTACATAAAAAAGTTTAAGTGATGTACTGTATATTATACACAGGGAATATACAGTGGTACCCCGGATTTGTCAATATTCGTTCCAGAAGGCTGTTTGAGTGCTGTTACCGAACAAATTTGTTCCCATAAGGACGAATGTAAATTAGATTAGTCCGTTTCAGACCTCCAAAAATACACTTACAAAAGCACTTACAAAAATACACTTACATAATTGTTCGAGTTGGGAGCTGTACGAAATCCGGGGTACCACTGTACTTTGTTAACCTATTAGTGTTAAATTATCATAAGACAACTATTTTCCAAGAACATACATGAGTTACAATAGTAGGTTAACAGTGTATATTGGGCTAGTTTTAAACTAGAATTAGTACTAATATATATATATATATATATATATATATATATATATATATATATATATATATATATATATATATATATATATATATATATATATATATATATATATATACAGTGGTACTGAGTTACGATGGTCCAAAATCGCCTTTATGTAATTTTATTTTTTAAATGCTTTTGTAAGTATATTTTTGGGGTGTAAAAGGACTAGTCTATTTTACATTATTCCTTATGGGGATAAATTCGTTTGGTAATGGCACTTGAACAGCATTCTCGAACGAAAAATATCGTAACTCGAGGTACCACTTTTATATATATATATATATATATATATATATATATATATATATATATATATATATATATATACAGTGGTACCCGACTTACGATGGTCCCAAACACACCCTTTTATGTAAGTTTATTTTTTAAATGCTTTTGTAAGTGTAATTTTGGGGGTCTAAACAGACTAGTCTATTTTACATCATTTCTTAAGGAGATAAATTTGTTTGGTAATGGCACTTGAACAGCATTCTGGAATGAAAAATATCGTAAGTCGGGTACCACTGTACAGTGGACCCCGAGTTCGTAAAACTTCACTCCTGAAGTCTGCTCAAGTGCCATTACCAACGAATTTACTCCCTTAAGGAAAAATTTCACGTAGGTTAGTCTATTTCAGACCCCCAAAAAAACACTTCCACAAGAACTTACAAAATTATACTTACATAATTGCACGATTCGGGGTATTCGTTAACCGAGGGTCCACTGTATATATATAAATATATATATATATATATATATATATATATATATATATATATATATATATATATATATATATATATATATATATATATATATATTATAATATATATATATATATATATATATATATAATATATATATATATATATTATAATATATATATATATATATATATATATATATTATAATATATATATATATATATATATATATATATTATATATAATATATATATATATATATATATATATATATATATATATATATATATATTATAATATATATATATATATATATATATATATATATATATATATATTATAATATATATATATATATATATATATATATATATATATATATATATATATATATATATATATATATATAATCTTATTATATAATCAGCGCATAAATGTAGTAGGTACACACTACAAAATTAATTATTATACAATTTTTAGTGAAAATTGAGCATTTAGTTTTAGACATTAAATTAATATTTAATGTTAAAATGTTAAACTGAAGCAATTTCAATAGGATTAAAAATCAAACAACGAAGTAATGATGTGTCATAATAGATGAAGATATGATTAAATTTAAAAAAAAAAAAATAAGAAAATGGATATAAAGGTTTAATGGAAATTTAAGGAGTTACCTTAGAAAATATTTTAGGGAAATGCATCAACACAAAAAGTTTTAAATTCATTTAAAAATTTAATTTACATCAAGTTTCTGTAGAAGTTAAAGTGAGGAATATCAGAGAGAGAACCATTTAGTGTCATGCCTGGTGGCTAGAGCTCTCGCTTCACACACAGAGGGCCCGGGTTCGATTCCCGGCGGGTTGAAACATTTCAACGTGTTTCCTTACACCTGTTGTCATGTTCACCTAGCAGCAAATAGGTACCTGGGTTGTTAGTCGACTGGTGTGGGTCGCATCCTGGGGGGACAAGATTAAGGACCCCAATGGAAATAAGACAGACAGTCCTCGATGACGCACTGACTTTCTTGGGTTATCCTGGATGGCTAACCCTCCGGGGTTAAAAATCCGAAAAAATCTTATCTTATCTTATTACAGATAGGGAATGAAAAATAGTATGTATAGCAAATCTTTGAAGATAAGGAATGAAAAGTAGTATGTATAACAAATCTTTGAAGATAGGGAATGAAAAGTAGCATGTATAGCAAATCTTTGAAGATAGGGAATGAAAAGTAGTATGTATAGCAAATCAAATCACAGCACAGGTGGGGCTCATGTTATTATGATTTCATGAGTTAGTTTTTAAGACATTAATAGTCAGTAGGCTTAAGATTTAAAAAATGGCATAGTGTGTTGTACTATAAGTTTATTTTCATTCAATAAGCTTATCTAAGCATAGATCAAGTACATTAGTCCACAAATCAGGACAAAAATGCCCAGTTTGCCCTGAAGACCAAGTCAGTCTGTGGCTCAGTGGGAGGTGCTTGTGGCTTGCTTGATAAGTGTCCAGCTTTCACACTGATTATAATCATAACTGCATGCTAAACCCACAAGGGTCATACAGAGTTCTCACACTAGGGACCATGGATTGCTCTCCAGCACGGATAAAATGTTGGACATGTTTCATTAATAAGACTAACTATCCCTAATGACACAAACTTTACTGAATTATCCTGAGTTGATATCCTGTTTGATGGGAATATTAACCCTGTAGGTTAACATTCCCAACAAACTCGTATTTAAATGATCTTTATCATTTCCGCCATTATTGTCCTATGGTCTGAAATATTACGTAAAAAAACATTACACTAAAGATGGGTAAATGGAAGATGACTTACTAGTAAAAACAAATCCTTAGTAAAGTACATAAAGTGAGAATAAAGACAAAACAAGGAATTCAAAGTAAATCAATCAGCTGCAGCTTACGCAAAAAACTGGTCCCTTTACGTAAACTCGTATCTTTAATGACGAAAATGGCTACTAGAGCTACCTTTCACGCCTGTAAACCAATATTATATCGCCCAGCACATCGAGGGCATATCCGAAAAGAAGACAAAATTGATTTAATACAAACCATTGACTTCTAATTAGCGAATAAGAAAAAATTGATCGGCGGCGCCTCAGAGATCCGTGAGGCCTCACACAAACAACCAGCGTTCACTATTGTCTCAATACTCGCTCATCACTCATTGTGAGATATTTTCAAAAAATTTACCTAGAAAAAATAATATTGTATGTTCCTAAATTTATTGTCGCTTTAATATCAAAGGGGTTGTACGTATATGGCTATTCACATTGATTCGTTGAACGCGAGGTGTGAGAGCACATCCAAGATGGAGAACTCTTCCTTCCTCCTGAATGTCTCCTTCAGTGGCATTATTTAATTATCTGTATTAGATAAGCCGCATTGGAAGGATACCTTTTACTCATTACTTGAAATATTTCCAGCAGGTCTGGGGTTTTCTTACGCACCAGCATTTGTTTTGCCATGACAAGACTTCCAGCAGTGCTGGTTTATTAGTGACTTGGTCGCTGCGCGATGCGGGGAATACCTTTCTGGCATCATTGAAATTGAGAGGCTAGAAATATGCATTACTGGGATACCTTTCTGAGATCATTGAAACCGAAGGGTTAGGCCTATGGAATACTGGGATACCTTTCTTGGTTCATTGAAAATGAAAGGCTAGGCCTATGGAATACTGGTATACCTTTCTAGGATCATTGAAATTGAAAAGCTAGGATTATGTGATACTTATGGGATAAGCTAAGATAAGATTTCTTCGGATTTTTAACCCCAGAGGGTTAGCCACCCAGGATAACCCAAGAAAGTCAGTGCGTCATCGAGGACTGTCTGTCTTATTTCCATTGGGGTCCTTAATCTTGTCCCCCAGGATGCGACCCACACCAGTCGACTAACAACCCAGGTACCTATTTGCTGCTAGGTGAACATGACAACAGGTGTAAGGAAACACGTCGAAATATTTCCACCCGCCGGGAATCGAACCCGGGCCCTCCGTGTGTGAAGCGAGAGCTCAAGCCACCAGACCACCGGGCCACCCGACCTAGAGCGACCGTGACAGGACTCGAACCTGCAATCTTCGGATCACTGAAACTGAAAGGCTAGGCCTATGGAATACGAAGCTACCTTTCTGGGTTAATTGAAATTGAGAGGCTAGGCTTATAGCATGAAGTAATAGAATAATCAATTCTCTTGTAATCATTGTAAACTCCCAAATTTGTACTTTATTGTTATTGCCTTATTAATCTTAAGTTAGTCTTATGATTGCCCGAAATGCTGTCTTCAAGAAGGCACTGGACAGGCACCTACAGTACCTGACCAACCAGGCTGTGGTTCGTACTTCAGTCTGCGTGCGGCTAGCTGTAACAGCCAGGTTGATCAGACCCTGATCCACCATGAGGCCTGGTCTCAGACCGAGCTGCGGGGGCGTTCACCCCCGAAACCCTCTCCAGGTAATATATAGGAGCTTTTGGCATGTACATTGTACAAACATTGTATCATGCTGAAATAAACTATTATTATTATTATTATTTCTTTAGGCTTACCAATTACTATTATTATTTTAATCAAAAGAAGCGCTAAACCATAGGCTTACCAAACAATCCGTTTTGGCCGGGATTGTCCTGGTTTGAAAGTCGTCCCGAAATCCTGGTCAGTTTGTCATTTTGTCCTGGACAGAAACATCACAGCAATAAAAATACCAAAAAAAAAGGAAAAATGTAGAATGAATGAATCTACAGTAAAATGGATAATGTACTACAAAATAAATGTTGATTAAAGTTGCAGCAAGTTTTATGAGAAAATAAAAAAATAACTAATCATTACTAAGGAAGGTTTATTCCAGTGAAAAATACATATAGTTGTCCAAACAGTGAGTCCATATTTTGCTTTTTTTTGTTCTTTTTTTCATACCTATGCATTTTAGCCCTTATCTGTTTGCATTAATCAAAATATACCAACTTTATGTTTCATGTATTTTTTTTTTAAACTTAAAAATGTCCCAGTTTGAGTCAAGGAAACTATGGTAAGCCTACCTTTCTGGGAACATTGAAGTTGAGAGACTGGGACTAGGGTTATAATCATAATCATAATTTTTAAAGGGGTGGACTGGTAAGCCAGCGGAAGGCCTCGGTCAAATGACCAAAAGGTCCAGCTGTGGGTCATCATATGATTAAGACCCGTCAGGAAACACTTGTCCTGTTTCCTGACAAACCTTACCTAAGTTACTTTGACTTACGTACTTTCTTGGGTTATCCAAGGTAATCTACACATATCCTGCTATGTATGATAATTTATGCAACTGTATTTATGTGTATCTGGCCTGGTGGCAAAAGCTCTCACTTCACACGGTGAGGGTCCGGGTTCGATTCCCAACGAAGGGGTGAAACATCAGTCGTGTTTCCTTACACTGGTTGTCTATTATGTTCACCCAGCAGTAAAATAGGTACCTGGGTGTTAGTTGACTGGTGTGGGTCGCATCTTGGGACAAAACTGACCTAATTATATATATAAGCCACAGTGCCGTGTTTTCCTTTGCAGATGACACCCGAATCTGCATGACAGTGTCCACCATTGAAGACACTGCAAGACTCCAAGCAGACATCAACCAAATCTTTAAATGGGCTGCAGAAAACAATATGAAGTTCAATGATGAGAAATTTCAATTACTCCGATATGGAAAACGTGAGGAAATTAAAATCTCATCGGAGTATAAAACAAATTCCAACCACACAATAGAGCGAAAAACTAATGTCAAAGACCTGGGAGTGATCATGTCGGAGGATCTCGCCTTCAAGACCATAACACTGTAGCAATCGCATCTGCTAAAAAAATGACAGGATGGATAATGAGAACCTTCAAAACCAGGGATACCAAGCCTATGTTGACACTTTTCAGGTTGCTTGTTCTATCTAGGCTGGAATATTGCTGCACACTAACTGCACCTTTCAAGGCGGGTGAAATTGCTGACCTAGAAAATGTGCAGAGAACCTTCACGGCACGCATAACTGCGATAAACCACCTCAATTACTGGGAACGCTTGAAGTCCCTAAACCTGTACTCCCTAGCACGCAGGCGGGAGAGATACATTATTATATACACTTGGAAAATTCTCGAGGGATTAGTATCAAACTTGCACACAAGAGTCACTCCCTACGAAAGCAAAAGACTCGGCAGACGATGTAACAAAGATAAGATTTCTTCGGATTTTTAACCCCGGAAGGTTAGCCACCCAGGATAACCCAAGAAAGTCAGTGCGTCATCGAGGACTGTCTGTCTTATTTCCATTGGGGTCCTTAATCTTGTCCCCCAGGATGCGACCCACACCAGTCGACTAACAACCCAGGTACCTATTTGCTGGTAGGTGAACATGACAACAGGTGTAAGGAAACACGTCGAAATGTTTCCACCCGCCGGGAATCGAACCCGGGCCCTCCGTGTGTGAAGCGAGAGCTCTAACCACCAGACCCCCAATGAAAAGCAGGGGTGCCACTAGCACGTTGAGAGACAACACAATAAATGTCAGGGGCCCAAGACTGTTCAACTGCCTCCCAGCATACATAAGGAGGATTATCAGTAGACCCCTGGCTGTCTTCAAGCAGGCACTGGACAGACACCTAAAGTCGGTACCTGACCAGCCAGGCTGTGGTTCGTACGTTGGACTGCGTGCGGCCAGCAGTAACAGCCTGGTTGATCAGGCCCTGATCCAACATGAGGCCTGGTCACAGACTGGGCCGCAGGGGCGTTGACCCCTGGAACTGTCTCCAGGTAATACCCAGATGTTGCACATGTGTCTAATTCACCAGTTTGCTTATAGGATCTGTTGTTGAATTGGGCAAAACGTTAGTAAGTTTATGTAGGTATCTCCAGATAGGTACACATTAGTACAATTATCACATAGTGTAAGTTATCCAGGATAACCCCCAAAAAAGTCTGGCTTATTTTCATTGGGTCCTTTTAGTATTATTATAATCAAAAGAAGCGCTAAACCACAAGGGTCATACAGCGCAGGGTCCTTTTAGTAAGCAAGTTTATTTAGGTATAGTTACATAAATTATCATACATAGCAGCATATGTGTAGATTACCTAGGATAACCCCCAAAAAAGTCGTGACTTATTTCTATTGGGGTCGTGAAAAGGCTGTCCAATTTTAGTCAAGATCCTCTGGCAGCCTTGTAAGTTTTCGTTTGAGCATTGCGTACGTAACATACTTTTTTTCAACAATGGTTGTAAGGGCACACATGTTATTGACGCATAAAACTTGATGTAGATGTAACATAAGATAACTGAATAAAGCAAAACAAAACAATAGTTCAGAGCAGTGAGTGTCATGGCTGCCGGGGAGTAACGTTGCTCAAGTCGTCTCTGACAATTTCTTACTTCTCGGCTCTTCCTTGGAAGACTCTGTCACTCTCTCTGTGTTAGGTAGGCCAATAAAGTCGTTTATTTATATTTTCCATGTTATACATACGTTGGTAGAATTGATTTTGGAACAGTAGGCCTACACCGATTTCCGATATCTTTTAAGTTCAACTGGCCTGGACCTTGAAGGGTGGTGCCTTGAAACTGAAGATGTTTATTTCCTTGTAAATCTTACAATGTGTGGTTTACATGTTATAAAATATTAATTACAAAGAAGGCCACTAGCATGCCTAGGCATTTCGGGCAGACTAATACTAATTCTTGATGCCGGTGAAGGGCTGTTGATCCAGAGAATTGGAGTTACACTCCCCTCCCCCTTAGATCAAACCTGAGTGCTTACAGTTCCCCAGATGTACGACCCCTGCAGGTTTAGAGCTTTCCCATAATAATCGACTTTGCAGGAGTTGAGGTGACGTGTTAAGTCTCATATTGTGGGAAAAGAACTGCTATGGTTTCAGTGCTATATTACCCTTGTGGGTTTAGCGCTTAGTTTTGATTGTATTAATAATATGCTTGAAGTCCCTCTCAGAAAGTTCCTAGATGCTTGTGAGGGGTTGTTGATCCAAGGAATTGGGCCTGTCTTCTGTTTCCTTCAGTTGAGTCTTTTTTTGACCCCCCTTCTCCAAGTGCTGCTTGACCTCTTATGTGTTTAGCCTTTCCCTGTAAATATATTAATATGCTTGTTTTCTAGTAACAAACCAAACCTAATGAACCACAGCTAACCTAACCTAGAATTTAACTCCTAGTCTAGGTTAGGTTAGGTTGGTTTGCAAAATTTGCATTCCCAAAAAAAGCTGCTGTCCCATAGGCAAAAAAAATAACTGCACCCATTGAACAACCAACTTAATATTTCAAAATTTGGTAATAAATTTATAACTGCTTCTTGGCCAATTTAATCCTTTTAATTATAGTTTAATTTGTAATATATTAAGATTTTGCTGTTTGAGTCGGTATGTATACTTTACACCCAGGTGTGTTTTTATTATGTAAATTCTTTATTAGATGCATTGGGCAGTGGAGATATATCTAAATTTAGTGCCTATGGGGAAAAAATATTTTTGCTGATATAACCTTACTTAATGTTAGACAACTTTCAGCAGTGGCATTGGTGGAGTAAAGACGTTTAAGTGAATTTATTTAGGTACAGGTGCACATAATTCAATTTGAAAGTTGAAAGTGAACATAGATAAGAGTAAGGTGATGAGGGTATCAAACGATGTAGATAAAGAAAAATTGGATATCACATTGGAGAGAGGGAGTAATGCCATGGCATGCCAGTGGCTCTCCTTGCATTACAGTTTTATAATTGTAACTACCAATAACAGTGTACACTTGTAACATGCATCAAAATAAAAATATTATTATTATTATTAATGTTTTCAGATATTTGGGAATTGACTTGTTAAAGGATGGGTTTATGAAAGATGAGGTTCACCATAGAATTGATGAAGGAAAAAAGGCGAGTGGTGTGTTGAGGTATCTGTGGAGACAAAAGACATTATCCATGGAGGCAAAGAAGGGAACGTACGAGAGTGGTACCAACACTCTTATACGGGTGTGAAGCATGGGTTGTAAATGCTGCAGCGAGGAGGCGGCTGGAGGCAGTGGAGATTTCGTGTCTAAGGGCAGTGTGTGATGTAAATATTATGCAGAGAATTCTTAGTGTGGAAATTAGAAGGTGTGGAGTTATGTACTAAAAATATTAGTCAGGGGGCTGAAGAGGGGCTGTTCAGGTGGTTTGGTCAATTAGAGAGAATGGAACAAAGTAGAATGACTTGGAGGGCGTATAAATCTGTAGGGAAAGGAAGGCGGGGCAGGGGTCGTCTCCGAAAAGGTTGGAGGGAGGGGGTAAAGGAGGTTTTGTGGACTGAGGAGCTTGGACTTCCAGCAAGCCTGCGTGAGCTTGTTAGATAGGAGTGAATGGAGACGAATGGTTTTTGGGACATGACGAGCTGTTGGAGTGTGAGTAGAGTAATATTTTGTAAAGGGATTCAGGGAAACCAGTTAGCCTGACTTGAGTCCTGGAAATGGTAAGTACAATGCCTACACTTTAAAGGAGGGGTTTGGGATATTGGCAGTTTGAAATGACATCTAAACTGTCGTATCTGGGCGCCTCTGCATAGACAGTGATTATGTATGAGTGACGGTGAAAGTGTTGAATGATGATGAAAGTTTTTTCTTTTTGGGTTACCCTGTCTCAGTGGGAAATGGCCGACGTGTTAAAAAAAATGTAAATTATCTAGGATAAATAAAAAATGTCAAGAGTAACTTATTTCCATTGGGGTTCTTGTGATATCTAATCTCAACAACTCTCTCTGTTCCTTAGACTTTAAACTTACTTTTCGTCAAATTTACATCTTTCATGGAGTATACCTGGAGAGGGTTTCGGGGGTCAGTGTCCCCGTGGCCCAGTCTGAGACCAGTAATTTAGTTCATACCTCTCCTCTCACTATAGATGCCCCTGGTGTCTGCTTTATTTCATGCTTCTTTTGTCCTCTCCAATACTTTGGATAGACTGGTCACTCTGACAGACTCAAAGAACACAAAAGAAGTGTTAGGAATGCTGACACCAATAATGCTCTTTTGTGTCATGTTAGAGATGCAATAGGAATAAAGTGAATTGAAATATTTACATGAGCATTAAATAGAGAGGATCAGCTTACAATAATAGGTACACAAATGTTAGCTATACTAGAAATCATTCTCCTCCTTTTCTATAGCTTCATTCATTAGGTATCTTTTAGTTCTCTTCCCGAATTGGTTTATGCCAGTACTGGCTTTAACATGTACAGGCAGTCTGTTCCACTTCTTTATTTCTGTATAATAAAAGGTACTTGCTTGGGAAGTTTAGTACTACTTTGTGATAAAAAAAAAACCTTCATTAATCAATAAGGTGACATTAGAGTAGTATTTGGAATAGTAATCTTGAAGGGTTAGTAATCCTAAATAACCCAAGAACAGTGTAGATTATTTTTATTTATCGGGGCTATTTGATCCTCTTCCTCATATACCCAAAGTCTTCTATCAGTCTAGGATTGATCCCAGGTCCTTCGATTGAGTACTAAAGGTGCTACCACTGCACCACAGTAAGCCTAGATAAGCATCAGATCAGATCCCTAAGTAAACACACTCATGGCATAATGTGGTCTTAGAGTTACATACTGAATGCAAGTCTAACTGTTCTTACATAACCTATAAAAATGTTATATTAAAGACATTTTATAGATAAAACTTAAAGGGGTAAATAGCCTTGCACATCTACAGACCTGTTCAAAAGATTGATAGCATCCTCAGCTCACATACGTACTGGGTGTCTGCGGTTTCAACTCTGGCACAGGCGGAAACATTGCGCATGTTCCTTTACACCTGCAGCCAGGGGTGGATCTACTGTGAAACTAATGAAGCTTAAGCTTCAGGGACCCTAATCCCAGAGGGGCCCCAGAAGCAACTTTAGTCCACATTGCTTAAAAATTTTGGGTCTGCTGTATGAGAAGGGGTTATGAATGTCCCCCATAACAGTTCAAGCTTCAGGGGCCCCAAAAATGTAGGTTTGCCACTGCCTGCATCTCCTGTTCACTGTTGTAGGTGGCATCTTGGGGGACAAGATTAAAGAACCCCAATGGAAATAAGAGACAGTGCCCGATGATGCACTGACTATTAGGTTATCCTGGGTGGCTAACCCTCAGGTTAAAAATATAAAAACAATCTTATCTTAACCTAAAATTTACTACACTAATAAGATGAAACGTACAGTATTAACATGTACCAGTGACAAACTTGGGGAATACTGTACATGTTTACACAAGCATAAGCAGGGACCCTCCAAAATGTATGAAATTAATGCCACATAATTTTGTAATAATTATGCATATTTTGAAAAGATAATTTTTTTGTTTATTCTGATCTACATTTATTTAGTGAATAAAATTGTACATGTAATTTAGTTCAGTATATCAGTATTATACAGTGTAGACATACAGTATAATACTGTATATGTAGTTTTAGTAAACATTTTTGCCCCCAATAGTTTTTTGTTTGAAGCTATGACCTCTTTAAGTAGCCATTTTTTTTGGAATTAGCTCACAATGTTTATCAAGACTTGACGTTTCTTTAATAATGATAGACACTAAACTCTATGTATAAAGGGCATCTTCACGATCATTTATGTAAATACCAATGAATACAGTGGTACCTCGAGTTACGATGGTCCCCAAAATCGCCCTTTTATGTAAGTTTATTTTTTTAAATGCTTTTGTAAGTATATTTTTGGGGGTGTAAAAGGACTAGTCTATTTTACATTATTCCTTATGGGGATAAATTCGTTTGGTAATGGAACTTGAACAGCATTCTCGAACGAAAAAATATCGTAACTCGAGGTACCACTGTAATTGCTTAATTTCCAAAATACATTTGTGTTACAGGGATTGGTTTGTATTTGTTGTTATTTACATGGATAAGCTTTTAGTTATGCAAAGCATTTCAGGCAAATTAAAACTAGAACTTGAAATTACTTGACAGTGAATAGTTAAAAGCTAG